>SMLS01023500.1:0-10583 GCA_004785975.1 Popillia japonica | reverse complement strand
AAGCATGCTGGGAACGATTTTAAGACTACAAGAGATATTTGGGCTTTACATGCAACGTTAACCACAGAGGTTCTTATAATTATAATTGACAAAACCTTATGACCATTTATTGATTTTTTAAATTAAAGGTTGTAAGTGGTTTAAAATTGCCAGACTGGACTTCTACAGTATTTCCAGAGTATACACTGAAGTTAGCTCTGCAAGAGTATTATGTCCAAACTACAACAAAACAGCTGCGAAAACTAGTTGTTGGTAAATACGATTTTTTTGTAATATTTCGTTATGCTTTCTTTGTTTTTATAGGGCAGTTAATGCAGAAAATATTGATTGATACTAAAGCGAAAATAAATGGAACTTCAAATTGTAAAATTCATTTATATTCTTGCCATGACAATAATATAGCAAACGCTTTAATTTTTTTTGGACTTTTGGCACCCAACTATTTTCCTAAATATGCTGCTTGCATTGTTGTGGAGATTCATAAAATTAATAAGAAATACGTTATAAAGGTATGTCGATATTCAGCGAAGTATGTTCATGACTAAAATTCAAAATTTTTAGTTATTGTACTCGCCATCTAACACCGATAACTTCGAATATTTGACTTTTTCCAACGGAGTTGATACTTTGGATTTGGATGAGTTTGACAGCATGGTCAAGGATTAATTTAATTAAAATTTATATCTTTTAATTTTTGAATACTGTTGTAAGCTACGCCGTAGGGCTAATTTTTCTTTTTTTGTTTTTGAACAGAAATGTTTGAGGTAATAAATTAATTTCTCTGTGCTAGACGTTTTGTCTTATCAAAGATTAAATAAAACACCGTTTAATCTAGTCCATTCAAATACATATTAGTATTTTGTTTGGCCGGAAAATTGTTCAAATAGTTTAATATCTACTACAATACTTGATGTAAACTAATTATCTACATTATTAGCGCAGAGCTTATAGGTTTATCAAGATTTACACAATGTGATATACCTACATACAACTATCTATATATTTTTGGTGTGATAACTAAAGCTTCGAACTTTCTAGATTGTTAAAACTATAGTGAGAAGTATTACGTATATATACAGGCTGATTCATTTTTTTGATCCTCACCATTGCGATCTCGCTTATTATTGAAGATAGACGATAGGTTTAAATTTGGCAAAGTTGCTAATTTTTGTGGTTATTATGATTCCGAAAAGAAAGTAGACTTAGAACAAATGACGTTCGAGATTTTTTAAAATAACTGAAAAATCTAATTTTTTTATTTTGCTTGTAGCACTTTTATTTGGTCTTGCAGAGAAAAACTAAAGACACACTCTCAAAGCCATTTTTGCTTCTCTATCTAACGGTGTACTTAAAATTTTTATACGACGTTTCGTTTTCTTTGGATCATCATCAACTTTGTTATTTCTTATGGGCGCCGTATTGGATTTTGACACAGCTAGAAAGATTTTCAAACCATGTGCCATATGTTAAAACACAATTTGATATTGTGTGTTAATTGACAAAGAATCTAATTTGATATTAAATAGGGTAGGTAGCTATGAAATTTGGAACTGTCAATCGTTTAAAATTGAGTACCGCAAAAATGAAAATCGATGTTAAATAAGGTAGCCATGGAATTTTGAATTTAACTTGCATTAGTAACGGAAAAATGGCGTGAGAAGAGAGGCAACGACAAACAAGATATGTTATGTATTTTTTAGTCATCAAACTAAAATACAGCAGTAGCGAGTACAAATATTTGGAATTTTACCCTGATGTATTTCGATCAAACATTCTACCATAATAATAATAATAATTCATGCCTTCAAATTCTCAACCGTTTGTACCAATTACAGGAGCCATCGGTTGGCAATGAGTTATTATTATGGCTGCGGTTGTAGACCAACTTAAGATGTTGCCTTTGAGCATTTGCCATGGAATCAGGGAAACTACAGAAAACCAAATTCAGAAAGAACATACTGGAGTTCCAACCCAGTACTGGCGGACTGGGAAGCAAGCACACTAGGCACCGGGCTACTAGCTGGTCAGTTAGTACATTTCGATTCATCTGACCAGATGATTGTATTCAAAAAATCTTCGTAGTTTTCTAATTTTCCCGGTAACCAATTACAATATTCCATTTGTCTTAAGTTATCACCAGGTAGTAAACTATGACTAACATGAACTTTGTTCTATTTCAGCTTATTTCGACGCAATTCTCCACGATCCATATTCGACTCAATTTCTGTCAAGATCTAGAAAAATGGTATGATATGTTTGTAGTCGTTTAGGATACAATTGTAAAAATATATAATATTATCTTTTGTTTCTCTTCGTTGGCGAACGCCATTTTTGAGCTACTAACGCAATGATAATTGACAGTTCGTAATTCCATGGCTATCTCATTGAACATCGATTTTCATTTACGTGATACTCAATTGTAAGTGAATTGTAAGTTCGAAATTTCATATTTCATCAAATTTTGTTTTCAACATATGACACATGGTTGAAATCAGAAAAAGAAAATCTTTCTAGCTGTGTCAAAATCCAATATGGCTCCCATAAGAAGTAACAAAGTTGATAATGATCCAAAGAAAACGGAACGTCGTATAAAAATTTTAAATACACCATTAGATAGAGGAGCAAAAGTGGCCTTGAGAATGTGTCTTTAGTTTTCCTCTGCAAGACATAATAAAAGTGCTACAAGCAAAACAAGAAAATGAGATTTTTCAGTTTTTTTCAAATAACTCGAACGTCATTTGTTCTTAGTCTACTTTCTTTTTGGGACCATAATTACAACAAAATTTTGCAACTTTGCCAAATTTAAACCTACTGTATATCTTCAATAATTAGCGAGATCACAATGGTGAGGATCGAAAATGAATCAGCCTGTATATGTACTTATTTATATTAGTGTCGGTGCTCACCAACTGCCATATTGCAAAGAGAAAAATAGGTAAGCGAAATGCAGAGTAGGCGTATATCGCTGTTGTATGAAGCGAATACTGAGTAAATTAATATATAGTTATTCCAAAAAGTAAATAGCATAAAAAGTAACACCGATAAATATCTTTTAATTATGCCAAAATATCTTCAAATAAGCACTAGAACATGCAGTTACTTTTCAACCTGTTTCACAATTTTCTAACGGAATCAGTGTCCGTATACATTTCAATCGTCTGAATAACAATCACAGAATATTAGTTTTACATTTTGCACATAAAAATCGAACATTAAATGCAACTCACCTTTGAAATCAGTGTCATGAAGATTGATTTCAACATAACCAATCAGAAATAATCATCGTGAAATGGATGTTTGTGTCTGAAGGCCAATGGTATACATGGTTTTCTTTATCTCAGAGCATAAAAGACGCAATAGAATATAGCCATCAGAACATGTCATTTGGAATAGTTACGTCTAGGACAGAGTTTTCTATAGGGCCAAGTAAAAATTATGTGTGCACCTTGGGAACAGACATACTAACATAGGGAGAAGAACGTTATAACCCTCTATTTGTCTGGGAAGGACCTCAGTATAACGGTGGTCATATTGTGGATCGGAATAAGTATCGGAAGTCATTGTGAACTATATTACAGTCAGAATGGTTCACTAGTAGTGTAAGAAATTTGAATCATAGGTACTGAGACAATTTCTTGTCGCATATGTAAGAGCTACGGGAGAACACTTTAACTATTATAATCAACAAATATACGAGCATATAGTGCTAAATAAATACAGATGTTTTCATTTTACTCTATTTAATAGCAGAAAATGTTATGTAAATTGGGAAACTCGACTGAAGTTACATAAAAAATTCAAGTATGTACAAAAGCAAGTCACTCTTAACACACAAGAGTTTCAGCGCAAGACGGGTTTACACATTTCAATTTTTGTATTACTCTACGATGTTGTAAGTAAACGTTTGGCCATCAAAAATATGTTCAAATTATAGAATATACCTACAGTAACTTCAATTTAGTGTATTAGTGTACAAAAAAATTAAGCAACCAAATAAATTTATTTAAGTAAAGAGCGAGGATTAATAATGTTCTTACTTTTTATTTTTATTACAATTATGTACAGATATTTATACATCACAAATAATTTTAAGGAAATATAAATATCACAATTTTTCAAGACACATTAAAGTAGTAGGTATACAGAGTTCTACACAAAAATAAATAACGCAACAGTGATAATGAAATAATTAAGTTTGTAAAAATATAAGGCTGTCAATAAATACATACATACATACGATTATTTCTTTTTAATCGTACGGTCTGTCTTCCAGTACTTCCTTGTAGTATTCAATGAATTCTTCAAGCGGCCAAAACGTCCCAACATTAGGAATCTCCATCAATTTAGGCTCTTCATTTTCACCGATTTGATATTTAATCTATAAAAGCAAATTAAGAACATTTCAATTCTCATGTTTGTATACTATAATCAGTCTAAACTTTACTTACCTTAAATCCGTAAACACCATCGATTTTATGAAGTTCAAGTGCAACGTTGGCACAATAGTCCGGATGTCGCCCATCAAAAATATTCAAGATTTTTAAAATCATACCCACGGTAAAATCATGAGCTGAATATAAGTGCAATTGTTTATTTGATCCATTTTCTACTTTCGATACTGATTCGTCTACAATTTTCTGCAATAATCCACCTAGAAAATGCTTTATGTTAATTCATTACATTTTTGATAATATAATATTTACTGACCAATTGTAAGAGATTGTAATCTTTTATTTGATGATGTAATGTCAAATTCTCTCATTGAGTATTCCTCTATTTTGTCTGGCCATACTTCTTTGGTCCAGTTGGGTAATTGAAATCCTAATTTTTCCTAAATTTAACATTTTCCAATTATAAAAATATAGAGTAAAAAATGTATTACCTCTGCCGTGAGTGTACATGCTAAGGCGAACATTATCCTTGGACTAGCTATTACTCTACCACTATGTTTTTGAACATAATCTACTAGCTCTTGGTAACTCTGTAATTTTTCTTTCCATTCGCCATGAATCTGCCTGTTATATTCATCTACCGCAATTTGATTGTAATAAAACGCTAGAAACATCTGCGAGAAACATGCGGTCAAAACCAAACACAAAAATATCGTATTTGTACTTACCCTGTCATCTTTTTTTGGTACACAATTGTAAGGTATAGGTTGCCAAGGTATATTGTCATGCCACAGTTGTTCCTCTTTTGGTGGATACAAGGAAGCTAATACCAATTGTAGTGTCATTTTTGTTCTATCATAATCGGAAGTCCACGCAGTCACTTCGTCTGTTTTGTACATATCGTTTAAGAAGTGACCATATCGTTCGCGTAAACTTTGCCCAAATCTATAAGATCTTCTTTTTCCATCCTGTTGAAAGTATAGTGAATAATTATATTAAATAAATATAATATAATTTAAATAAATATAATATAATATAATATAATATAATATAATATAATATAATATAATATTAAATATAAACTAAAACTTGATAATAGAATTGAATGGTACATGTTAGAGCAACAGCTAACAAATAATTCGCAAGAATAGTGGTCATCACAATCTACAGTATTTATAAGTTTCAAACATTTACTAAATCGTGTTACTCCGTAATTTCTAAGCAAAATATATACATATGTACATATGTCTAAAATAATTCTTGCACACTTTGAGCACTTATATTATAGATTTTATATCACTTATATCAGTCACTGGTATCGTAAAATATGAGTATTGTAAATTAATGGTTTTTAAAAATTATACAAAAAAAAAAACCGAACACAAGCCATGTTATTTATAATATACAGCCAATGCTCGAAAAAGCTGCTACTTCGGTTTAAACTACGAGATTTGAGCAGTATATTCGTATATGCAATATAATATCGTGGGAATGCCTTCATCTATGGCAGATCACAGAAAGCATTATTTTATTAATGGTATCTTCGATTATTTGCCGATTTTATTATATATACATATATATAGATAGTTTATGGATTATCTGCCTTTTCTATCAAGTAAAATTTGATGATTATACAAAATTGCAGAGGTTACAGAAGACAAGACCTTTAAAAGCATAACCCGCAGGTAGTCGTTCCTTAATTACTTTGTACTGATCAATATGCCATTAGAAATCTTTATGCAATGTTTTGATGAATTGTTGTTATGCCGCATGTAAGTAAATAAATTAAATGTATGTGAAACCTCTATCACTAAATATTCTAAACGATAGAGATTTTTAATAGCATGGTTGGTCAGAATATGCAGTCCCTGGCCACAATATTAGGATCAACTTGGAAGTTTTGTTTTTTTTCTATGACAGAGCAACGATTATTCTATGGACATTTGTGTCTCTTAATTTATCCATAACAGTGCTCTTTGTTGCACAGTTGATAAGTTTCAGTTACCTTGACAGTATTATTCAGGTGGAAAAACTACTACCGATTTGAAAGCAATTGAAAATCTGTGGAGTATTCTAAAATAACTTGTCTACTCAATATAAAACAATACTAATAGTAAGACACAATTACTAACAAATATAGAAAATGTGTAGCAAATATTAAAAAAAACTAGTACTTATAGCTTGCATGAACAGTTTGCCGGAAAGGCTCAAGGGTGTGGTATTCTTCTTTTTTTCTTTTAAAACTAAATCTCCCGAAAACTCCTTGGATTTAATACGGAGTATATTAATTGACTTTAGCTTTACATCATAAAACAAATATAATAGAGTATTCTATTTAAAAGAGTAACCTATCGTAAAAAAAAACTGAACTATATAACAAAATTTTTCCTACTGTAGAAGATTTCAGTGTAGATATCTTTACTAAGAAAAACAAAACTTCGATAAAACGAATAGTTAAACCTAACCCACAAGTTTTAGATAACAACCAAATTTGATCAAACACAAAATTCAGTCGAGTAATTGGCAAAATAAATTTCAAAATAAAATTTTTGCAGCAATCGTTGTTCCATTTATATCCCCATTGAAAATTTTCGTTTATAGGTACACTTAAAGTTGCCCGCTCGTAAACAATAGATCTAAATAATTTAGATTCTTAGTCAAATTTTACAAAAATATTTTTAAAAAGTCGTATAAGAAATTCAAATTCATAAACGACGAAAAAAGAATCAAAAGCTTTATATTCCTATGCTCTTATGTATTGAAGACTATTTACTAAAGAAATAGTCAATCAAATAAGTGGGCGGAGCTTAAAATAACAAGAAATGTTGAAATGAAAGAATGCACGATTAGAAGCACTTGCACGATTAGAAACGACTACAAAATTGAATAAGAAAAGAACAAAGTTACTTAGATATTTGTTTATACATATTTATATTATTATATTTGTTTATATATAATTTGTTTATGTTTTATTTAATCTAATCTATTTGTAGGATATTGTTTTGTTGTAATAGCGACCTGATAAATTTCAGTGTATACGCCCATAATTGTTCTAAATCCGTTTAACAGTCTAAAAAGTTAATGATTTAGCTTCTGCATATTGTATTCGATCTAATAAATTGATATAGCGCACGAAGCAGTATAGATCATTACAAAGTCCCCACTTTGTTTTGCATTTTTTTTTCGATTCGATTTATATAATTGAATTTTAGTTCCGCAACATATTTATAATCATTCTAAATAATTTAGTTTTCGCCGAAAAGTAATCATTAAGTCGATGTCTCTTATTTGTATTAGTGATTTGTCACCGCACCTTTCCATTCAAATAATCTTATTAATATATAAAAAGCAAATTAAATTTCTGATTTGCTCCAATTTAAGTTCTGATGAAAGCATTTCTGTATATTTTCTAATTTTGAAATTACAACTGTAGATATTTACTTTTACAAAAAATAAACAAAATCTGACATTGCTCTTTTTAATCTAATTTAAATGAATTGAAACAATAACATTTTCTATTTAGAATACTAGATTCATACTTTTTTTTGTAAATAGTTCGACATGTAATTCTATAAATCTATTGGATAGGGTTTTCTGAAATTACAATAAAAAAAAACAAACTACGGAATAATTCTTTCTTGATAATTAAGTTTAAAGAGGAACTAAATCATTTAATTTATATTAAATTTAATAATACATAATTCTTACATTTGTTAGTTGACCGTATCCGACAGGAGAATAATCATAATCCTTGTGTGGATCGGTAGGATAAATAGCATTTTTTTCCGGTGTTCTGTCTCCATGTCTGAATACCTAAAAATTAAATATAAATCGCAATTGTTTCAAAGTAATAGTAGTATATAAAAGAATAATAATTTAAAATTAAATTTTACATTTTACTACATATTTTGCTAGAACATTAAGAACTCACGACTTACCACCTGCAACAAAACTAACGTATCGGTCATAGTACGAGTGTATCGATTACCCCAGTGCTGCGAGAATTTATACTTCCTTAGCTTTATCAACATTTTATTAGCTCGAATTTCCGCTGACTAAATGCGCTAGAAAATTGTCAGGATAGGTAGGTATGATATCAGATACTATATATTTTTTTAATATCAACGTAAAATACGTACACGTGATTATGGAGCAATCTCGTACAATTCAAACAGTGAACATTTCTAATTAACCGATTTATTCATTATCGTAACATTTGTTTACAAGTACATACGATGCTTTTAAAAGCTATTAGTATTTGGACATTGAATTCTGTCTAGTAGGTGTTACAATATTTTTCGACAATTTAAGCGTATTCTAACAAAGTTCTACTAGGTTTTACTACGAACGATTAAATGTTAAATATATTCATGTGTTGTGTAAAAAATGGAAATAAGTTATGTCAGCTTTGACGCAATGTTTGAAAGAAATTCTAATGTTAACGCTTGAGGTTTACGTCTTGCGTATCTGGATTAGAGTAAAAAAGGATTATTTTAAGAAAGTATAGAATTTTTTAACATTGTCAAGTTACATACAAGTTCATTCAAAACTTAATGACAGCAAGATGTGAGCTAAAGAATGATCGATTTTATATGTACCCCTTTACTGTCTTTCCAAACAGTAGCTACTACAGAATCAATTTAATTGCATTCAAATTTATGTAATCATTTTAATCAACCGCTCTGGATCCTTACTAAAAGATATTCACTTTGTTTGCATAACATTGCCACTACCAGTATCTCTAAATATACATAAACTTCCACTTGTCAAATCATTAGTTTCATTTAATTTCATTCAAAAAACAAAATAAAGAATGATTTCGAAATGTGTGTTTTGAGTAACATAATTTGAATGCTACATATATGCTCAAGATAAAAATCATAAAAAAGTGTCTTCAAAAAATAAACAGAAGTTCCCTACTTTCTTTATTAATTCTAAGTCTGTTTTTATTCTTCCTTCAACTAACTATACCAAATGAAAACTCCTTGTTTTTTCACCTAATTTGGTTGTAATCCATAAATCCTAGTTGTTTAGTTATTCTGCTCTGCGTTTAACTTCATTTTTATCTTTAATCAATAATAATTTAAGATGTTTATTTATATATCAGCCAATCACTTTTACTCTTCTGGGAATTTTAAGAATTAAATATAAACAAAATCAATACCACCAACCACGCAAAGACTAAATCTATTTCAAACGTTTAGTATATATGGGACTTAATTATCCTATCAATCCTATCTAAAGCAAAAATGATTTGTAATACTCGTAATATACATGTTGGCGAACGGTGTCTAATATTAGCTGACGATAATATATTATACATATGCATATAGCTGATAATAGTCTGACATTTATTCAACCAAATAAATGTAAAAAAGACAAGAGTTAGTGTTGGATTCATTTTTTATATACATATCTTACATTTAAAATTACCGCCAAAATCAATATATGTATGTTAATACAAATCCAGTTAACATTATTCTTAAATATGGACGCAAAAGTATGCGAAAGTGTGTTTATTGTTCTTTTTCTGGGAATTATTTTAGCAATTCTTGTTAGAAAGTCTTGATAATCTACTTACGTATATTTTTTATTTTGCAAAGTTAATACTAATCTTAGGTTATGTTTTCCGGAAACAGAGTAATTTTTTAATAGAGCCACATCTTCCTAACGCCGGTCCTGACGCGAACTTTTAAAATAATATATTTTGGTGTATAAACTGCTTCTATGAATACCTAGACACTTCTATTTTAAGATTATGAATAGAAAACGTAGAACACGGTATTATGCTACGTAATCGGAATAATTAGAGTAAACAAAACGAAGGTTACGATGTATGTACGTTGATAACGATTTTTTTCAAACATTTTAAACATAATTTTAAAATTATAAAGCAAAATTGGGTAGAGTTGTGCAATCTTCTCTTAATGTATTAATCTCAGTTATTGTATGTACAATAATTTGCATTTTAGCGAATCTCAAATACACGTGCATAACACTCGCTATTCACGCGATATGTATGATCCACGATATTAATTCACGTTCATTTACTATCCACGAGAGCTTAAAGTAATTTAGTAGTCATTGTTGATTTTTTTTTCAGTGGAATTTATTTTGCAATGAGTTGCTAAATTGTAATTTTTCCGGTAATGGCGTATAGATATACCTAATGTTGTAAATATCACAAATTAC
>SMLS01023453.1:0-33279 GCA_004785975.1 Popillia japonica | reverse complement strand
ATACATCAAATCGGTTTTCGGTTAATATTATCTCCCTGATAATCACTATTGTTGAAGATAAAAAAATAAAATTCATCTGTCGGGATTCGAACCCTAAACAATCCGTGCATTGCGTTATTAAGCCGTCGTGTAAACCTCTGCATCACGACCACACGCAGTTACTGACATGTTAAAAGCCTTATTAGGAATTAACGTGCAATAGTTTTAAAAATAATAATTTTCTGGCTTTATTAAAATGACTTCTTTGTACTATGATTGTGGAAATGTTCATTGTTAGCCCAGTTATAATATGCGGCACTTAAATTTGGGTGAAGTAGTATTAGGGAGATAATATTCATCGAAAACCGATTTTATGTATTCTCTCTATGTCCCAGCCGGCTGTGGTAACTCTGTATATGAATAACATGTAATAACTTTGTTAATAACGTTGCACTCGTTTCTCAAACGTCAAACAGCAGTTATCTGTTTGGTATCTGGCAATTTAACAAGGACTGTCTTTGTTAAATCGCCAGATGCTGAGCGGATAACTGCTGCTTGACGTTTCAGAAACCGGGAATTAATGTGCTGCATTGCTTCTAAAAAGAATCGTTTCTTTATTGAAGAAATTCAATGCTCGCCATCTATAAAGTCTTTCACTAGTTTGTTGTGAGAGTTTTCGAGGAAGCCTTTCTTCTATTGCGTAAATCCAAACGGTAACCATATTAATTCTAAATACTATAAACGCAAACAATAATTAAATTAGATGTGTTATGTGACTAACGCCATCGTCGCTACAGTGTGACGTTTTTCTTTTAACGGAGTTAATAACCTTTTCGAAGATATAAGATACGATATTAATTTCTTGGATCTTATTAGTGATCGTTTCTTGGAGGTTGTTAAGATCAAAAACATGAGCTGCAGAAATAGTCACGGGATGTTAAATCGCAGGAACGTGGGGACCAAATTGTTTGCATATTTAAATTAATAATGTGATCTCCAAAATATTCTCTTAAAATCAATAGTTTCATCGGCAGTATGCAAGCTCCATCTTGTTGGAAGTAGCTTTTCTGTACTTCATCGTGTAATATATTTACGAAAGATGTCAAGATTTCCGTTCTGTAATGTTCAGCATTTAATATTCCCAAAAGATTTCCATAAACAAGTGCGGATTATTTGCGCTCCACATTCTTATATTCTGACAATTTATACAGGGTGTTAATAAAAAAGCTTTACACACTTTGGTAGGTGATAGTAGAGATGAAAACAAGAAAAAAATTCTAATAAACTTAGGTCTAATACTCATTGGCTTTGGAGATGGAGTTTTTACAAAAACTACAATAAACAACTTAGATATAGCTTTTTTATTAAAATACTACAAACAACGCATTTAGCTCACTCTAAAGTTATCGCAGAAGTTGTTCAAACTGTCGTCCTTGCTCTTGTAAACAAAGTTGCAACCGTCGTCGCAGAGACTCACGCACTTGATGGTAGACACCTAGAGTCTTTAGTTGTTGGCAGGCGTCTACAATTCGCTGCCAAAATTCATCTTCTGTGTTCACTTCAGTAGCGTAAACAAGATCTTTTAAGCACCCCCCAAGACAAAAAATTCTAAGGGTGTTAGATCAGGAGATCTTGGTGGCCATGCGACAGGTCCTTCCCAACCAATCCATCTGTTTTCGAACCGTTCATTTAAATAGTTTCTTACTAAGTGCGAAAAGTGGGCTGGAGCTCCATCATGCATAAAATACAGGTTCATAATAACATCTAGTGGCACATCCTCTAGTAGCTCGTTCAAATTGTCACGTAAAAAGTTTAGGTAGGATTGACCATTCCACCGATTCGGCAAACGAAATGGTCCAAATAAACAATCACCCACGATGCCTACCCAAACATTTTTCGAAAATCCAAATTGATGATTTCTAACATGAATTGCGTGTGGATTTTCATCAGTCTGCCACTGTCTTGGCGGCTTAAAGCACCCTGTTTCGCTTAACCTGCGGTCGACTTCTTGAAAAGTCGGATGAGATCGAATATGTCTCAAAGGATCTCTCTGCTGATAAATTCGTCTAGCTTCACGCGAATTTCGATGAGCTTTGCCATAACATAAGCTGGTTTTACACTTGTCAATTTCTTGATCAATTTTTAGATCTTAAAATTGATCAATTTCTAGTTCTTTAAATAGAACTTATTGTCGTATTACACTTATCAATAAATTTGAAGATATTTTTAAGATCTTTTTATTGGTGAATTTTAAGTTCTTAAATAAGAACTTACTATTGCATTACACCTAACAATAAATTGAACTAAGAATAGCAACTGTGAAGGGAGTTTCGAATCTTTTTAATGTTAACAGTGGTATGTCCTATGTTAGAAGGTTATGTGATGTGAGTGAAGACCACATGAAGACGATGTGTACACGTTTATCACAGCTGATAATTCGTGGTAATTACGATAAGTCAGAGAGTACCTAGTTATTATATTTGTAGTCTAAGCGATACATATAGTTTGAGGATCTGCTGGAAAATCGTTCTGTACTAAATTTAAGTTTCCCTTTTTCGCAATCAACCATGGTCTAACCCACCTCCTCCTTGTTACGCTTGCTTTTTCTAAATCTATCATAGTAACATACAAGGAGAATATAGCTTTCCTTAAATTTGTTAATCTTTTAGTTGCCATTTTGATCTTACTCTCTGCATTATGCTGTAAATTCAAAATTTCAAATAATCTATATGAATTTAGTCATTCATAATTACAATTATTACATTGTCGTTCAACGAATTGTAGTTGTTTAAATTTGAATTAAAGTAAGTTTGGAATTACTTTCATACAAGTGTCGCAGGTTAGCACTGTCGGTCACTATCCACTATTAAAACAAAAATTACTATAAAATTGAAGTTAAATTGACGCAAAAATAGAACATGCTCTAATTCTTCAATTTCTAGAACTTACCCAAGTTCTTTAAATTGATCTATTTATTGACAAATGTAAAGCTACCAGCTACAAGCTTAAAATTGAAGAGAACTAGAACTAGAAATTGAACTTAAAATTGAACTTGAAATTGACAGATGTAAAAACCTAACTTGACGTCAAGTCGTCTAAGGTCTAGAAATTGATCAATAAATTGACAAATGTAAAACCAGCTATAAATGCATATCGTCGTACTCCGCACATGTAAATTGAACCATTGCAAAAATAAGACTAACTTAAATAGCAATAAGTAATTTCACCGTTACACTTGTTACAAAATGTTGATTGACTGTATTCTGCAATTGTTAGTTTATCGCAGATAACGCGATAAACTAACGCGCATTCATAAGTGTAAATAAAAAATTAAAAATTCCATATCTCGAAAACTAATGAGTATTAGACCTAAGTGTATTAGAATTTCTTTCTTGTTTTCATCTCTACTATCACCTACCAAAGTGTGTAAAGTTTTTTTATTAACACCCTGTATAAACAGAGAGATAAAACCAGGAAACATAACATCTTCGGTACCTTATTAATAATAAACAAGTCAAAAGGTTGTTGCCAAATTCTTGTCGTTTTGGTTTGTCTATAGTTAGTATTTCATGGATTGCCTGCACACAGTAAGGATGTAAACGTAGGTCATGCTTAAGAATGCGTGTTCAAGCGCCATGACAAAGAAATGTAGATCTACCACTACCCTTTTTACAATCCACGCTACCAGTTTCTTTAAACAGCTGCTCAAAACTGCGAAAAGCTATGCAAAAATGATCGTAAGGTACATGTTCTTGCAAAAAATCTTATATGCATCCCTCACAGAATAAATCCATCCACCATTAATTTTACTGCACTTTCTAAAATAAATCTCAACCAGATATCGTTTCTGATGTTCGGTAAATAGTTACAGAGGTATTTTAAACTTTTTAATTTGACTTGTGGTTAGTATAAATTCTCTAAATTCAGACGTGCTTGGTATGTACATATATCTCACTGGTTCATGGCCTACACTAGAATAATTTTTTGTGGCTCGCTTCTTATATAATTACATACGTAATTATAGACAATAGTAGTATAGTTGAAGAATATTGTAATCATCCATCGTCAACAATCTTTCGTTATAAATATTGTTTTAGGTAAGTACCTTTTAAGTAAAAGTGAAAAGTTTTGCAAGAGTAGTTATAACGTATTTTCCGGAGTAGGAGCAGACATTAACTTTGAAACAGATTGTTAACAGATATCGAATGCTTTTACGGTAAGTCTCTATGATTAGAGTTTCTGGGTTTTGGGTGCGTCATAGGAGTAATATGCAAAGTACTCGCTCTAATGGTTTCTTCATATAGATGACGAAAACACTCGACAACATGAAAGTTGACAAGTGACAGATAAAGTGGACTCAAATAGAGAAACACATATACTTATTGCTATGTATCTTCACAACAGTTAAGATACCTAACACAAAGATATGCATCGACCAGCAAAAACGGTTTTCTGAAAATTAAAATTAATACTCCTCAAACGTCGATTCTCAAGGGGATATGCCCTAAGTATATCTCTAAATGGGTCAAAGGGCGAGACTCTAGTTATACAAAAATTAAACTGAATTTTGAAACTGGGTTCGAAATATTTAAATATATTGATAAATTTCAATAAAAATGCTTATAATAATCAACGCAATGCGAAACAACACTGCTGTATTTATTAAACTAAAATAATAATATCGTAAAAAAAAAACTAAAATAATAATCAAATCCTAAAATATAATTAAATAATCAAGACCAAAAGCAAAGTCGAAATTGTCAACCGTTATCTCCAAAAGCACATTCAGAACTCCTCGAAACACATTTTTTTCCAAACAGCTCGGTTTTAAAACGTGCGAATATATCAATACGGTAATATTTAAATTCATCTTGATACATAAAATTTGATATCTTTATAAATACATCTCGTAACAGTTTTAAAAATTCACACACATCTTCATTGTTCTTTTGTACATCTATAGGAGTGCTTAAAAATTATTTGCATCCACGCTAAATACATATGTGCAATTATTTAATATACATATATCATGATACATTAATCCTTCTTTTCAACAATCCTTATTTCTATCTTATATCTACGCTCGTAAAACTAAACAAAAAAAAATAGACTCCGTACAGTGAAAATTATACATCTTCGTAAAAAAGTTTCTGAACATTTCGAAAATTTACTTATTATCAGAATGATCTATAGCAATATGTCGTTATCGAACACAGAGAATCTATTTTCGTCGGTTGAGTCTATTATTATTAATAATTATAATAATAATAATATAACTATATTGTTCAAACAGGTACAACCCAAAACAGGACAACAATAAACAAAATATCCATACTTGTATAACTTAATCTGATTCTACTTGGCTATACATTCATTGGCGCCGAGAAGCTGACTGTTGGGGCGGCTATCCATCAAAGAGATACTGCAATTCTCTACTAACAATAAGAACAGCAGAATTTGTGGAGTTGTTACATAAAAAGTAATACAACTCCCATAAGTGCAATGTAAAAGTGTGACGCTTAGAAAACTACCTGACTCTTTAAAAATTCATAAGTTGAAACAAACAAACTTAATGTTAGGTTTTTGAATGATCAGCTTCTAAAGTAGAAGTAATTACGTATGTAGGTACATCTGTCGTTACTATCTGTAGTTTTGCTGGTATTAATTATTAATTAATTCATCTAATTAATTATTAATATTAAATTGGGAAAATACTGCGTATTGGAGGCGTTATTTTTTCTTTTCATTCTTATGTAACGAAACCGTTTATATTTTGACATGTGTTAAACTTTTTCCTTCTTTAAAATTATGTGTGCACATTTGCAAGTAACTAAGGCTATCGATGTAGAACCTATTAAATGGTAGTGGTAGATTGTATTTCAATTACAATGGTTTGGAATACTGATTAATAGAGAATGTTAGTTTTCTTCATTGCATGCAAAGTAACACATTCTGCAAACAAAGCCCTTACAATTACATCTGTTGAAAGAGATTTATATTCTGAATATAATGAACAAAGAATGTCAAATAGTAGTGAGTGTCGACATGTTATTCGATAGCGGGTTTAGCTCTGGAAGTCACAGTGATTGTAACACATTTGCGAAGATGTAAATGGTATCAAATATTGTTTTAAGTTGGAAGTTGTTTAATTGACGCGTGATATAAAGAACGCTTATCTTCATTATTTATGTTTAGTGGGTAGGTATGGTTTATTTAAATATATTTAGCCTCTTAATATATATGTACTTAAATATAAGGAAGGCGTGATTTGTAGTGATTTCGTTAATATGACATGAAAATGTTATCTACTAGAAGTTGTAGTTACTTTTTAAACACTAGAAAATTGACTCTACTAAAGTATTCAAATTATAGAACGTTATGCAAAAAAAAGTTCGGTAGGTGAACAACGACAGATAAACGAATGGAACGAATTTAGGGGGGAGACTATGACGGAATGATATGGTGCTTTACTAATGGGGTCGGCAGTACAATGCGACGAAAATAAAGGACAAGATGAGATGAATGAGGCTGACACTGTACGGGAGATATAATCGCTTGAATTCAAAGAAGGTGTAAAACAAGCAAAAAGTAGAAGAGTTCCTTCAGGTAGCATTAGGACAGGATTAATGAAAGTGCTCCTCCATATATTCACAGAATTACTGGCCAATATATTAATTCTTGAAAAGAGAGACACTCTCTAAAGAGTGCAAAAGAACTACTATAACACTGATTTACACAGAAAAGTCGGCGAAACTGTGAAAATAAAAGATGCATTTGCATTTATATACGCGTAAAACCTTCAGTAGCAAGGAGACAGTTTATTGTCACCTACATCCCACCTTCGCTTTCTAGGTAAAACCCAACAATAAATATTAAGCGATTGAGATTTACATATGTCGGTTATTAATAGAATAATATAAACTTTTATAGTTGCTAAATAAAGGTGGATAAGTAGATTAGGTTTTGACAAGTTATCAGTTGAAAAATACTGTGTGTAAATTGTATGATATTACAAAAGAAAACACAAAGTAAAAAACAACAAAATGTATTTAGATTCGATTTGCCGCGAGACAAAAATCTTAGCGCGTTTATTTTGGCGAAAAGCGTTATTCCGATTAAACTACCTCTCTCTAAAGAACGTTGCGTTGCTATAATGAAAGATTGTTAGGTGAAGCTAACTTAAGGTATGTAATTTGTAAAAAAAATAACGAACAAGCATTAAATAAATATACTTGAATTGGAATACTCGCGAGGCCGATTAATCAAATATGTCGTTAAGCGACGTCGATGAAAATATTATTTTTAAATGTATTCTTCGAATGTAACTATTGATCTTCTACTGAATAGCATACGCAGCGCTCTTATGAATAATTGACGTCAATTATTTTCGGATGTGATAAATGACGTTCCGAAAGGAGATTTTAACGAACAAAAAAAGCGGCATTGAATAGTTTACAATTGGGCGGAAAATTACTATCGAGTGTGTATGCATAATGGACGCACAAGATTCTATTGAGGTTTTTATCCCTACTTTCATCGTTGTTACCGGAAGTTACTATTATACTACCTTCCTTGTATGTATAATATCTGGACAAAGAATGTAGATTAACGTTCGACGGTAAACAACATCTTTAAAATTTGAATGTCGATAACAAAAAAATAAGATCTATTTTACAATGGTATTCAGGTGAAGTATATTTTGTGTAACTACACGAGTTACGACGAATTTCTTGCATGTTGTTATTGTATTTTTGCGATAGATATTAAAGAATTTGGATGTAGGACCTGTTTAATATAAGAAGGTTTAAACTAGCTATGCCTATTAGCAAAATTATCTAAAGACAAAGAAATTCAATGATAAATAGATTATGTTTATAATTTCACAAGCAAATTAAAATATTTTCGATTTGTAAATTTATGATCATAAAAGTATTATTTTAAAAATGACGTCAAAGTCCATGTATGAACATTTCAAAATATTAAAATTTTAGATTATCAAGCCAGTTATAAAAATCATGTCGGCCAGTGTAATCAATATTTCTGGAGAGCGCTGGTAGCTGGTCGACTGTGTGCCTTATTTGGAGAATGAGAGCCAAAATGAGCGAACTGTTTGCATTTTGCTTCACCTTTTGGCATGAGGCAATGTACTTACCTATCCATATCTCATCTATGGTTAAACACCCATGTAAAATACGGTCTATTTCGGTTAAATATATTCCAACCTGACCGAAGGCGCAGTTATCGATTAGGTTAATTTTCAGCACATTGCCAATAGTGGACAAGAGAGGCAGGTTTAGCATATCCACTTTGTTTTATTAATTTTTTATATAACTATGCATATACGTATATTTATCCAATGTACTATTCACTAGCGAGAAAACGGTACGTGATCGACCTTTGACATGTAAAATTGCACATAAGAATTTAGAATAGTACGTTGCTATAGGTAGTTCGCGCTCAATTCATAATATTGTATAATTTAAGAATTGCCCACAGGTATTAATTGACACCCCTTTATTATACTGCTATTAACATGTAAGTAATATGTGTATATGTACCGGGTGGTCAGCTAAGAATGGAAAGTGCTGTATCTCGGAAACTATTCGTCCAAGAGACTTGGGGAAAAATATATCACTACAGCGGTTAAAAAAAGACAGTAGAAAATATTATTAGATGTCCAAGATGGTCGCCAGGAGGCGTAACCACCATCTTAAACTTTTAGCGGTGGTGGGTAATTCAATGTTTTTTTAAATAAACAGCTCTAACTTCTAAACGAACGGATAAATGGATCTTAACGACCTTAGTCCCGTTGGAAAAAGCATTAATTGTTCCATTAAACGAATCTTAGTTATGATGTGTTTAATTTTAGCGCGCTTTTTGATATAATAGAAAATTGCAAAATTCTCTAAAAAATTAAATACAAAATATATTTATTTTATTTTTGTAAAAATGTAGTGAAATGATACTTAAATAGGTTAGTGAAAACGGTATCTCGATATCTTATTTCTAGCTTGAAATATCGAAGAAGGAATATTTAGTTATCATATAGTTAAAAAAACAACGCTATTATACTGGTGTTTATTGTTGTTTATTTGTCTTTTTTCAAGATTCAATAATAAAATTTCATAAGTTCATAAATTAAAAAAAAAATAAAAGTAATTTTAGTTAAAAAAGAAGTGCAGGAGCACAATAAGAAAAAAGGACCGATTTTGAAATAAAACTAATCGTCGTTCAATGTTCGAACTGTCTTGCATCACACTCAATGCATTGTGGGAGCCGCGCACGCATGGATATTACAGCAGCTTCAATTTCTGCTCTTGGCAGACTACGACTAACCTTTTGCATTTGTATTTTCATGTCGTCTGTGGCTATTAGTGGAATTTAGTAAACAATGTCTTTCAACCAATCCCATAGATAGATGTCAGAATAGTAGAACAGGTGAGTTCTGGCGATCGCGGTGGCCAGGGAAATACTAACTTGCCCAATCCACCTCTAGTGATATCTTACATTTAAATGTTCTCACACATTTCTTCAGAAAGTGTTGGGCAACTCTCTTTTTGCAAAAACATATTCTGCCGTAATTCCAGGGTCGCATTTTATAATAAAGTAGGGAATTGGTTTCTCAGAAAATCAAGAAACATGGCATCATTTAGTGGCTGATCAAAGAAATAAGGACTTATAATAGTTCCTCCCAGGATGCCACACCTCATATGGAGACTCCAATGGCTTTGGCGTTGGACCTCGCACACGATTCCATTCGTAGTCTGTTAATAGCAGAAATTGAAGGTGCTGTGGAGTGGTGCTGGTGAGTTACAGCTATTTATTTCAAAAATAATCGAATTACTCACCACACTTTATTTTAATAGATACGTCAAAAAGTATTAAACAAAAATTAGGTTTGAAGGAATCGGATGCCAAGACGCGTCTCTAAATTAGGCAATGGGAATGGGAATAACATGCCGGTACAAGCGTATGGAGCGTGTAGAAAAATACATCAACGATACCTTGCACACTACACTAACGTTAGTGAGTGTAGTAGACGATTACGTAGCTGTCTGGGATTTATCTCTATCGACAGTTCTGCTTGTTCTCCTGGTCAAATAATATAATATATATGTCGCATTTGTCATGAAAGTTAGAACACTTTTCTGCAAAGAGTTGCAGCATCTAGCTACCATTCGTACACTAGCAAAGCAGTGGAATACCGCCGATAACCTATCCGCCTAAGCATACCTATGTGGCTTTCTTTCCATTAACATTCTTGTACACATAGTTTTGTTGATCCATCTTAAGACGTTTTTGGGCGTAATATCGCCAAAAAAAACCCTTATTTCTCGTCATTATTCTGTATAATTAATTTTTCATTAATCCTTTATGTGTAACCTTACAAAATTATTATTATATATTAGTATTCTAATATATTTCATCTGCAGCATGTTTATTTTTTTCGTAGAATTTAGATAGTGTGTATTATGTGTCCGTATTGCATATGTGTTCAATTCACAGAAAACAATTTCAGCAGAGGTGGAGTTACTTCGATTAAGATTCTAAGATCGGCTGTGTCCTTTACATCTCCTACTGAAAGATATCCTGTCCTATGTAACATTTATTTTGTTCTGCACAATTTAACTTAAGCTCCTGTGCCATTTAGAGAAAGATATTTTATCTATTTATTGCGTTAAAATACAGTTGAACGCGTTTTGAGTTTAGAAAGGTGTTTATGATGCCATAATAAATACCCCGCTTAACATAGAACACAATGGAATATGTTTATTTTCATAAAATACTAAATTACAATTTATGCAAATATCGATTTCAACTGCTTTTAATAAATTACAATTTAGAGTCGAAGAACTTTTTGGGAACTGTCTGAACTCGTAGTTTTAATGTTACTAATTGTAAGCGTCAAATTTGTGAAGTATTTACGCAAAAATAATTCAATACAATTATCATTACTGATAACTTCAATAAACTCAATTAAAACCACAAGGAATATTAGTACATATGTATATCTAAGGTGTTCATTTTATTATTTCACTACACATTATATAGCAGGATTTTCGTTTATCGTTTTCCAATATTTTGCTGCGTGAAAATAATACAAGATTGGGGTAAGGCGATTGTAGAGTGAAGTTGCGTAAAAATTATACTAAACCTGGGCAACTTTTTTTCTGAAGTTAACAGAAGAAATGAGATAAGGCGCAAAAAAGATGTATATTACCTTTTCCCCGCTATCTGATGGCAGATAGAATGTGAGGACGGTGAGAAAGGAAATGCCCATACACGGAATAATGATGTTAACTGTATAGAATAGAGTTTTTCGCCTCATGGTGATGTTGAAGGTGATATCGAGGTAAGGTTCATCGCAGCACGTGTAGAATTTCTCGTTCCTGAAACGTAAAATGTAATGGTAATAGAGGTGAAAAAATATTGATTGTGGATAATAATGTGAACTTTAGTTTAATAAATGCTCTGAACGAATGTCAATATAGAGCTAGTTACGCGGGATAACATCTGGTTAAATAAATATATAAATTATCGCAAACAGTATTTGATAAATATTTAACTCAGATTTTAGTAAAACTCTTCAATGTGTGCGAGCTCAGCAGATTTAACAAAAATACTGTGGTATATGTATGTAGTAGCTAACTTCGGCGCAGAATAAATATTATGAAAACTTGTCAACGAAAAATCCTAAAACCTTGATACAAGATTGTACGAAAATGTAGTCAGGGGATGATGCATTGGTTACAGTGTATATGATATGCAGTCGTGCGTTTGATTTACTGAAGTTTGCATTTGTGGGATTAACATTTTGACAATTAATTGCGAATTCTAGCAGTAGATCTAATATCAGAGACAGAGGTCAATGTGTAAGAAGGATATTAGGTACAGTTAATAAATGCATAGAGTGATTATTGTTGTTGTTTTTATTTTTATAATAAATAAAGATTTTTAAATGAAAATCAATATGGAAATGTAATACAATGTTCAATTGTAATACTTAGTCTTAGTTTCCTAACATTTTTCCACTTCTTGGTCAATAACAACACTCTAATTCGAATAAAGATCAAATTTATTCCAAAACCTGTACAATATAATTTGGTTTTCGTTACAACTTCGTCAGTGGAATAAAATTGTCATTTAATTCGTGTGAAATAATAAATAAATAACTAGGCATACCTATCAACAAAATTATCTACAGACAAAGAAATTGAATGATATACGATTATATAGTGAAGCATTTAAGATAATTTTGAAATGTAAAATTTATAATCATAAGAATAATGATCCTTATATCTTGGAAAAAACATGGCAAAAAAACCTAGTCAAGAGCTTAATTTCATAACATTCAGGCGTGATTAGGTGATTAAATTATTATAAATAATACTTAAATTTTCTATATCTGTTCTAAAATTGGACCGCGTTGTTTTTTTTTTAATGTATGTATATCATTTCATATGTGTATTAATGTCTTTTTATAACTATTTTCTTTTTTTTAATCGTTTTTTTTAAATTAAATTAAAGTTAAATACTCGTATATATATAATATAAATACAATCAATACAATATTATGGAACCTGTAACTTGTTAGAAATGTATTTTCTATTGGCAAAGAACTAAACAATTCTTGTAAACTTAACAAATGAAAGCACAAAAAAGCAATTTGATACTGGCTTCAGCTCAAGAACCACAGTACATACAGGAGTATGTAAAGGTCGCTTGCAGGCAAATGGTTAAATGCAAAAATAAAAAATTATACTTACTGCTGATTAATAACTAACAATAAGTTGAAAATCAAAGATTTGTATTGGTTTATATGGCAACATGAAATGAGGTCGTGCTAATGCAGAGGACAATGTAATACAAATTAAAAGTGCACCGACAAACTGCTCCAGTTAAGCCTTTAATTGAAGATGAGGATCATTACATATTGTACGACAAAACCAAGCTTGCACAAAAGTAATACTCAGGACACCTTACAATCTTATCGTACCTACTACAGCAGTAGGTACTATACTGCTGAAGCAATTTAAAATTACCATTTCTTGAATATTGAGTTTTATTATGAGAAATAGAAAATGGATACTTTGGGAGTACTCTCTTCTAGGTTTGCATTTAGTAAGGAATGTGGTTCTTTCTTTGTCTGTCGAGAAGTTTTCACTAACCACCGTATGAGTTTGAGTATTTATCTTTTGTCTTATATCGAATTCCTCCATTTGGATTATATACAGGGTCCTGCAGCTGAACTCCGGTCTTTGATTTCTCATTTTCTATTTAAGTGAAATGTTTTTCTGAAACACACGGCGAAACTAGACATTAAGTAGTATATCTGAAAATTATTTTTGATTATACAGGGTGTTCGAGAAACAATCTCCATAATCACATATATTTTTTAAATAGAACATTGTGTATTTTTTTGCATTTTTAGAAGTCACTGACTATTGTCTATACGTACCCATTTTATGTTTTTATGTGATACGGTTGTTTACTGGAAATTAATAATTTTGTTAAAAAATCGATATTTACATAGCGCCATTAAAAAATCAGTGCTGTCACATATGTGATGTTAACGATGAGATAATTGGGATCTTTTTTATCAAGGCGCAGAAGATAGCTAAGACAAAATTTCAAGTCATAGCGATATATAGGGTTTTCAGAATTCGAGATCGCATTTAACTTTGTCTCACTTTTTTAGATTTTTCCAAATTATGTATATTTTTGCATAAACGGATGCGGATCCTAATTATGAACAGTTTTTGTTAATATGTTCCTGTGATTATCTGTAGTCGTTTTTGATAAAAAACCAAAATTTAAAAATGTACACGAAATGCATTATTGAAATACATACATACGTTGGTATCAAATGTGCTGCGATTGAATAAAATGTGAAAATATAAATACTGCCAAGTATGTTAATACAAAAAAAAAAGTTGGGTTACTATAGTGATATGTAAATGAATAAAATATAACAGTGTAACAAGCGTTGAATTTATGTATATTTTAAAAGTCTATTTCACGGTATGAATTATTATAACAAGGAAATGTATTCATGATGACCTTAGTATTATGCGTAATTGATGGTCAAAACTATCCCGACAAAAGACATCCAGACGAAAGACGTATATTTTTACATAAACGGATGCTGATTTTAATTATGGACAAACTACATATGTTAATATGTCTGTATCTCTAGTCGTTTATGATAAAAACGTAAAATTCAAAATATCTAACTAATAATAAAATTAAAGTAACGAAAAAAATATAAAACAAACCAAGGAAACACACACTTAAATAGAGTTTTAAAATACATTCCATTCATCCAAACAAAGACGCAAGCGATGATTGAAGGAATTTGCTACTTCCTCGATATAAACAAACTCTTTCATCTGTTCCCACAAATAAAAATCCGCTTCCTCACAGCGAGTATAAAGTGAGCAGGTGCGCCATCGTCCTGTAACCATACTCTACCTCCCGCGGCAGGCACATCTAGTCAGATTAGTAACACACATTTGCTAAGAAATAGAGTACGCGTCTCCATTTAAATGACCACCAAAAAAGTAACGACCTAAGTATCTACTACTTGATCACCAATAATACCGCGCCATACATTTAATGACCAAGTGTGCTGACGGAAGAATAATGAAAATTATAATAAATAAATATAAATCCACTTTTATGGAAGTCACTTCCTCAGTAAACAACACATAGTTCAAAAAGTTAGGATTTTCGGGAAGATTATTTTGCGCACGGTCACAAAGTTCAGCTCGTTTTTCATAAAAATGTTGGTGCAATTGAATATTGATTGTTTTTTAACAAAAATATTAATTTCCAGTAAGCGTATCAAATAAAAAAATAAAAAAGGTAAAAATAGTCAGTGACTTCTAAAAATGAAAAAAATACACAATGTTCTATTTAAAAAATATATATGTGATTATGCCGATTATTTCTCGAATACCCTGTATAATCCAAAATAATTTTCAGATATACGCCTTAATGTCTAGTTTCGCCGTGTTTTAGGGGAAAACGTTACACAGAATAAACTAGAAAGGACAAAAACGTCACACCCTTTGTTCTTTCAGGTAATGATTTAGATGACCTTGAATAGACTCCGCCATGACTTGAATATGTTTGGCACGAATTTCACTGTATTTGTCCCAAAAAATTATGATTCTAATCATACCCGCATACGCAAAGTAAGTTTCAAGTCTTATTTAACAGATGTTCGCACGAACGTTAAATAATAAAAATGTTCAAAAAACAAATAGATTATCTACGTAAAGATTCCGCTATTGCGTGAACTTCAAAATGAATTTAAAAAAGGGTTTTAATTATCTGACAAATTATTACAAACATTGATACTCTAACCTCTAGCGCACAACAATAACAAAGACGGCCATATTTTCTAGAGGGTACATCCGGCATCATTCTCAACTTCCGGGAATCGTGATGACTCATAATTGTCCTTTCTGGTTTATTCTGTGGTTTCACTTAAATAGGAAATGAGTAATCAAAGAACGGAGTTCAGCTGCAGGACCCTGTACTACGTCACTATATTCATCTCATACATACAGTTTTTGCTTACTTCTACAATTATACTTTTATAACAAAAACAGTAAGTACGTAGTGATTTAATATTCGACTATATTTTGTTAGGCCAACTATCAATATTCTGTTTAATATGTTTTATTTAAAAATTGTGGAGTGTGCTACGTGAAGCGATCAAAAATCGATATAAAAGCGGATGCTTACAACAAATACTTATCTATAACTTGTCAATGCGCAGTAGTATATCTACTATAACTCCTAACGGCACTTTCTATTAACATTAATGCACTTACCTGACAGCTGGAACTTCCAATATATCCCATTCGACTGACGTATAAAATTCTGAAAGATCAACTCCTACTTCCACAATGCTACTTCCAGCTTTTTCGTCCATGTGCCGCAAATCAACCTGTCGAACAAAATTGATGTACATTTGACATTCAAAATGCAGTAGCCGATTGTGTTACAACTACGCTATATACAATTCGAGACATCACGGCACAACAATACAAAAACGAGATAACGTATGTACAATAAGACAAAATAAAAAGAAATCATATATATTTGTAATAACAACGAAATAAGACAGATCTGTCTCATCTATATAGGCACACCAAATTCCTGCACGTAACATACTTATAAGTTCGCTTTATTTTTATATTTTAGTTAATTTAATTTTAAAGTAAAATTTTTACTTTTCTTCTCATTTTTTTAAATTATGTATTACTTTTGGAAAGAAATATTTTAATTTTGGAAGAGGTTTGGAATGTTTTCGATGTATGTATGTATGATAGACAGAACGGTGTGTAAAGAAGTGTTTAAGATAATTGAAGTAGGAACATAATCATTCCTTTGCGTCCATTTGAACAGTGATAAAGAGAGAAGAGAGCTGTTTTATGTTTTATGTTTAGATCATGTATTAGTTAGTGAAAGCGACATGCTGAGTTTCTATTTGCGGAATCATTTGACATGCGTTAAAGGTGTGGTTAGTTCATTTGGTTGTTAATCATGCTGTTAGAATATTTTAAATATAAGAAAATCATTACATAAAACATACACACAAAACAAATAATTTTCTTATATAGATTTTGTGGTATCTTTTATTGTAACTGTTAATTTATATGAGTAAATAAGCATATTTAATTAAGTGTATTTCTTACCATGCTCCAAAATTCCTCTTGTTATGCTACAATCCAATTGTACAGTTGCCGCAATATATATAAACGTACGTAATATAAGGTACACCTGCATTGTGTTCAATATTACACTGTTGAAAATAATTGACGAGTACACTCTGTATAATCTGAACGCATGAAGATACATTCATAAAATTTGCAGAGCATCACGGTTTCCTATAGAAGAGTCTATGTAGCGAGTTTCGACTTTTGCTATCGTCGCATTTCTTACTGAGCGGCTCCGATAGGTGGTCGTTCTTAGTGTGGTGTGAAGATCCAATAGGTTGTTGCATTCGCTGCATAATGGCGGATGGATCGCGCTATTTAAGCGAGGAATGTTTGTGAGGAGGCACATGGCAGGTGTGCAACGGGCATGGCGAGAATGGACTGAGGTAGGACGTAGAGTCCGTGCATTATTTCATGAGACCGTCTCAGTAACCAAAAGAAGAAAAAAGAGAGGTAAATATAGTAAGAGAGAGATAAATATACAATACGATCGTCCTAAAAACATCCTTGTTCTTTTGTAGTTTAATATTTTCTCGTAGTAGCGCTTCTAGCATTCTTCTAGCGTCAAGCACGTTGATACACTACGTGTCAGTACCACTTTGTTATTGTTTGTCATTTAGTTCGCTTGGGTGTGATTCAGTGTTACTGTTTGTATTTTTTGTTCTTATTATTATATAATTTGTATTTTGTTTATATTTGTGAATTTACAAATATTTCTATGAATTCAATAAACTTATTTACGTATGCTGCTTTATTTTATAATCGTGCTAGATTACTTTTCAGACGTCGAACAAAACAATGAACATATGTATATGAATTTAAAAAAAAATCCAAACAAGCTAATTAATAAATACAAATAATACGTTTAAGTATTAGAGAAAAAAGTCATGACGCTATAAATATTATAGTTTTAGTTGACATAATGTTAACTACAAAAGAAGAGAACTTTTGTTCATAGATAGTGGTTGAATATCATGTAACTGATATAAACTTGTTATTCACATTAGTTCAGATACATTTCGTTAAACAATTATTTTCTCACAGGTTATTTACTATCATTCATTTATCTGCAAGCAGTGCGTTATGTGCTCCTAACGTGTACACGTTTGTAATATATGTTCTTTAAGGTTCTGAGGTGTTCCAAACCTTAATAAAATTAAACTCACTGAATAAAATCCTAATTTTAACTTAACAATTAAAATTGCTATATTCGTTACTTACAAATTCTTTACATATATCAATTAACTTTTAAATCCCACCCTTACCTTTATGTGTGTGTGTGTTTATGTGTGTAGAACAAATGACGTTCGAGTTATTTGAAAAAAACTGAAAAATCTCATTTTTTTATTTTGCTTGTAGCACTTTTATTAGATCCTGCAGAGGAAAACTAAAGACACATTCTCAAGAGCACTTTTGCTCCTCTATCTAATGGTGTATGTAACATTTTTATACGACGTTTCGCTTTCTTTGGATCATCATCAACTTTGTCATTTCTTATGGGAGCCATATTGGATTTTGACACAGCTAGAAAGATTTTCTTTTTCTGATTTCAACCATGTGTCATATGTTGAAAATAAAATTTGATATAGTGTGTTAATTGACCAAAAATCTGATTTGAGATTAAATAAGGTAGGTAGCTATGAAATTTCGAACTGTCAATCACTTACAATTGAGTATAGCGTAAATGAAAATCGATGTTAAATGAGATAGCCATGGAATTACGAACTGTCAATTATCGTTGCGTTAGTAACTCAAAAATGGCGTTCACCAACGAAGAGAAACGAGATAATATTATCTATTTTTACAATTGTATCGACTAAAAACCTATCATACCATTTTTCTAAATCTTGACAGAAATTTAGTCGAATATGAATCGTGAAGAATTGCGTTGAAATAAGCTGAAACCGTACAAAGTCCATGTTAGTCATAGTTTACTACCTGGTGATAACTTAAGACAAATGGAATATTGTAATAGGTTACCGGGAAAATTAGAAAATTACGAAGATTTTTTGAATTAAATCATCTGGTCAGATGAATCTAAATGTACTAACTGACCGGCTAGTAGCGCGGTGCCTAGTGTGCTCGCTTCCCAGTCCGTCAGTACTGGGCTCGAACTCCGGTATGTTCTTTCTGAATTGGATTTTCTGTAGTTTCCCAGATTCCATGGCAAATGCTGAAAGGCATCTTAAGTTGGTCTACAACCGCAGGCATAATAATAACTCATTGCCAGCCGATGGCCGCTGTAATTGGTACAAACTGTTGCGAATGTAAAGGCATGAATTATTGTTATTATGGTAGAATGTTTGATCGAAATACATCAGGGTAAAATTTCAAATATTTGTACTCGCTACTGTTTTTTGTATTTTAGTTCGATGACTAAAAAATACATAACATATCTTGTCTCTCGTTGCCTCTCTTCTCACGCCATTTTTCCGTTGCTAATGCAAGTTCAAATCAAAATTCTATGGCTACCTTATTTAACATCGGTTTCCATTTTTTCGATACTCAATTTTAAGCGATTTATAGTTCCAAATTTCATAGCTACCTATCCTATTTAATACCAAATTAGATTCTTTGTCAATTAACACACAATATCAAATTTTGTTTTCAACATATGACACATGGTTGAAATCAGAAAAAGAAAATCTTTCTAGCTGTGTCAAAATCCAATATGGCTCCCATAAGAAATAACAAAGTTGATGATGATACAAAGAAAACGAAACGTCATATAAAAATTTTAAATACACCATTAGATAGAGGAGCAAAAGTGCCCTTGAGAATGTATCTAATAAAAGTGCTAGAAACAAAATAAGAAAATGAGATTTTTCAGTTTTTTTCAAATAACTTTGTTCTAAGTCTACTTTCTTTTCGGGATCATAATAACCACAAAAATTAACAACTTTGCCAAATTTAAACCTACCGTCTATCTTCAATAATAAGCGAGAACGCAATGGTGAGGATCAAAAATGAATCAGCCTGTATATAACACAAAGGGCAAATCCTATATGGTAACCAAAGAACACTTTCTAAAACCCCGTTAAGATAGCTGAAGGTCACGTTCTTAATCTGATGTAGGCAAACGTAAATCATTCATACCCGAAATTCAATCGTGCATGCACGATATAAATATGAAAATTAATAAATTTAGAAATGTAATCAAAAGAAAATTATTTAGAAATGAAAGCTTAAATCACGAAAATGACCTACATACAAGAATGGTTCCAAATTACATGATCGTCCCATAACAGTTCCTGGTAATTACATTAAAACCAATTTCATCTTAACCCCACTTTATTAATAACCATATACACACGATATACCTTAATACTGACGTTAGGCAAGACTTTTGAAATTTGCCGCCACACCCAATATTTTTAGAACTATCTGTAGTGTATGACATCAGCGACTTCGCGCAGATCGGTCTCATGAGATAATGCACGGACTCTACGCGCCTTCAGCCGCGAGCGGAACGGCTCGGCGCGATCACAGCACACGAGGAGCGCGCGTTTCTGTAACGTCGCGTGCATCGTCCTCAAGGGTAACTTCGAGCCGTCTGGCCAGTAAGAAGGGAAGATGCACTCAGTACGCGAACTGCTAGCACGCCGTCCACTGCAGCGGCTTCACTCACTCCCAGACATAGTCACACACACTAGCAGTGGGTCAACGCAAGGCATCAGCGGGTTGCCGAGTGGAAGCACATTTTGTTTTCCGACGAATCAAGATTCGAATAGGGCGTCGGTGAACAACGCCATATCCACCTCCAACAGGGCATTGTGGCATGGAGTGCAGTTACGTATGGAGGACGTACACGTCTGGTGCGTGTACAGCAGACGATGATGGGTTGTCGATATGTAGATGAGGAGCTACTGCTCTTTGCGTTTCCCTACGGTCGGCGGCTCCTACGTCTCCTATACATGCACCACAACGCTTGACCGCACGTCCTGCGTGTAGTACAAGCCTTTGTGGAACAGCACCGTATACGAATGCTTTCATAGTCAGCTCGTTCGTCGGATCTAAATCTAATCGGACATGTCTTATACGATACGATCGGTCGGAGACATCAATGTAATCCGGTTCCCCCTGCGAAAGTTGAGCAGTTATGGAGGCAAGTTGAGGCAGTATGGTTGGCCATCCATCTCGCTGTCATACGACGACTTATTGACCTCATGCCTCGTGGTGTAGCGATGGTAGGCACAGCTTGCAGGGGTTACTCCAGCTATTGATGTATTCCGTCCTAGCAGGGTTACAGCGCTCTCCGCATGAGGGTAAAATAGTGTAGCTTAGTACTACTTTTATACCAAATTTGATTGCGCTAGAACCACGCGTTCAGATTATACAGGTTGTGCCCGTCAATTATTTTTCAGGTGTTGATAGTAGAAATGTTTACGTCTCTGATACTGTTTATAGACCTAGTGCATTATCTAGGTACGCTTATTTAAAAAATGTCGTTTAAAGCAATCTCAGATCGTTCAAACTTGATTTTAGTATTCTAAGGCAGAACTAAATTCTGTATCGAACTGTATTACGCATTCTATACACATTTCGGCTGAAAATGGTAAATTCATGTTGACAATGGAAAAATTATCAGATAAAGAACGGATTGAGATTTCGATTATGGTTTGTTCAAGTAAAAGGAAACAAACAAACTACATTAAACAATTACATATGTATTCTTTTAATAATTATTATAAAAAATTTCACTTCTTTTGTTTATTTTCTCTGAGGACACATTTTATTTAAGTGGACATAATTGTCAATACTGACCCGCAGAAGAAGTTCGTACATAATAAATACACTCCTGGACGTAATTGACGCCAATACTTGATCGGTTTAGCGTAGAAGGAAATTTATCTCAAAATTTAACCTTTGACAAATATTTATATGTGTTACAAAATCAACAACAAAGACATATGGTTTCAATAAGATACTAAAAATCGTATACAAATTCTTTATGGAGCAAAAGTACATATGTATACATACATATGTAAATACGGTGTTTTTAAGTAGGTGGATTGGTAGAAAAGAATCCCTCGAATACCTGCAATGTCTCTGTAGATTGTTTGGCTGGAGCCATTTAAAAACTGAAATCTACCAAAATCACGCATTAGCTGTGTCTTCTTCTTTTCTTGTATTTAGATTATGTCACAGTTACATTACAGTAACAGTTTATGCAGTACTCTATTCATTTTCATTTCATTTTTTAAATCTAATAACTTTCTATTTTTTCGGGAGCGGCTCACTGTATAAAAAAAATAAACGAATATTTAAAATTAGGCATATTGAAGTTGGGGCTTTGAAAACATTACCTTGGCGAAACAAATAATAATAAAAATACTGTTCTTTATGTTACGTTATATAGATGTGTTTGGTTAACTATAGATACTTATTTAAAGTAAATTGCTTTCAAACTAATGCATTCTATTTTCACATTAAGTTCTCAGTTTTATTAACAATTAAACAGTAAAATTAAAGTAGTCGATTTTCAGATACCTATAGGTTAACCTAGTTTTTTCGAGCATATTTTACTTTGATGACAGATGTACTACATTGATGTCATTTCTTGTTTTGATGCTGTTTGCTTGTTTGATTGCTAACTAATTGCAATTTGTTAATCGGGATGAATGTATCTTATTTATTTTATTTTCAAATATTGTTTTATTTTCAAATATTATTTTATTGACGTTAAATCTACCGTCATGCGGACAAGCAGTGTTGTAATCAATGAAATTTCTATTGCCGCTGGCGTGTAACACACATTTTTCTTATATAACATTAATTTATCGAAAAATTAAAACAGTATACTTTTATATTGGTTATTTCTAATTAAAAGCCCAGCAAGTTTTGAGAAATACTATCTTAAAGTTTCAAGCTCCGGTTATACAATAATATGTAGGTACAGGTTTTTAATCAACGGTGGGAGGTATGTATTATCGTACTTGCTGCTACCTAACCGCTCGAGGTTTGGCTCTGCTGGTTTTATATTATACGTATGTACTTATTCTCGTTGCATTTTGAAATTAATTATTCTCTTTCTCCCTCTATATTAGTGGGAACAGGCTAAAGTTCTATCAGTATACCAACTCTTATACAGAGTTGATTCTCCCAAGTTGTAAACTAACCCTTATTAGCCCTGTTAATTGTATTATTGTTATCATTAATTATTGATATTCGTAAAATATTTTCATTTATAGGTGAATACACCATTGCGGAAATGAAAGATAGGGATATGTATGAATATTATTAATTAGGTACATAATATTATTGAAAAATGTGAAACCCTAACTAGAAGTACGCCTAGAATATTTAATATAATAATTGCAGAACAATTGGTAATAAGCAAAAAATCTTTTGTAGAACTTAGCATATGTACCTACCTATGTGTCATATTGAGCTAGTATACAGGATGCGTTCTAATTCCGAATAAATCGAGTTACTTTATTTCTGCTTGGCTTGTTGTGGGCAGGCAGTTTCCAAATAACAACGTATTGACAGTGTCCAATCTTTTCTTTCTTTGAGTGTACGTATGTTGCTGCTTTACGAGGTTATCCTTGCCCAAAACGCTCCTACTATATTCGACTCATTGTCAGAGTCTTTACTGCTTGAATGAACTGCTTACCGAATATTATTATGAACTTTCTAATATCAACATGGAATTGCAGACTATAGTCAATATAAATTATTGGTAAATATTTGTGGAAACATTGGCGCCTCATTAACTGTTTTCTTTGTTAAGAACAGCATGGTGAATATATGTAAACCCAGTATTACACATAGTCCATATGAGTCTATTTTGTAATGATTGAAACATAACATTTTCCTTTCTATTTTTATTTGTATTTTAATATAACATAACTTTAATTGATATTTTTAATTATTATACCATTTGACATTTCTCCTTTGACTGACTACCTCTACTTATACTAATACATACAATATTCATAATAATCCACCAGAACTCCCAAAATTCAATTTATAATTTTCGAATGTATTTGTAACATTTTAAATTGCTGTTAGCTGTGTTAGGTTGTGGATGTCTTATACTGCTGTACCATACTTCAATTCTCTTCTCTCTCAGTATGCTCTGAATCTATCATTATTGCAGTTTCTTGCATTATAACATATTATTATTTTCCTATATCTTTCATGTATTGTTCTTTTACTTTTATCCTATATTTAAACGGTATTGAGTAGTTATTCACATTAAAGAATTTTTCATCTCAAACTGATGTATATAATTCTGGGCTGCTCTATGTACTCTCTTCATTTGCCAGTTTTGGATGTTGATGATTCCAACAATAGACCATGAGCCCCTATTATAGACATTTTTGTGGTTATTATGTTTTTGGCATCCTCCGACGTTTGTTACATTTTCTTTTAGTTCATCATCAAAATTTCAAAGTTTGTTTTTTTATTCCATAAATCTCATTTTCTATCCGTTCTATAGGTTGTTTATTCCTGACTATTTTATTATGGTTTTCTTTCTCTATTTTTCTGCGTTTCCATTTTCTCATCATTCTGCTTCATTTGCTCCTCGTCTTCATTAATTCTAACTTTCATTCTTGATGTAAAATTCTCAAGCATCTTTTGTAGAGAGCGTTCTTTTCTTTACTTTAAGTTCTTTTAAGAAAATTGCTAAAACTATATATATTAAGCAAAGTAAGGAATTAAGTTTACTAAATAGAGTTAATTTGTTTTGGACAGGTAAGAAACTACAAAATCAGTCAAGTTAAGAACTTGGAATAGATGTTCAGCAAAGTGTTATCAGATTTAGTACACAAAAATGAAAAAAAAAACCTAGATCGGGCTAAACTGAAGTACCAAACGACTGCTAGTGTTCTTTTATACAGGGTCCGGCAAAATGGTTTCCCACATTTTGCACCGCCATTGTGCGCGAATCACTAAAGAGGGGGTGATCTTAGCATAGTCGGTTGGTAGCTCGGGTCCCGCCATTTTAGTTGTCGTCATGAACTGGACAGGCGACCATCGTGCCTACGTTATCGAAACATTTATGAAAAATAACGAATCTATGATTACGACGCAAAGAACTTTTCGTATTCACTTTGCGCTTGGTATACATGCCCCGGTTTCAGATCGCAAAACAGTACTGTTGAGGATTTCAAATTTTAGAGCCACAGGTTCAACCTTGAAAATAAAATCAACTGGTAGACTCAGAAGTGTTCGGATACCTGAAAATGTTGCGGCTGTAACAGAAGCAGTTGAACGATCTCCTAGCCGCTCAGCTGTTAAACATGTCACTGCTTTGCGTTTGTCAGATTGTTCTGTGAGAAGAATTTTACATGCCGATCTGAAGTTCTACCCATAGAAAATGATGATAGCGCAAGAATTTAGTGGACTGGGAAAATCACAGAGTATGTTCCAAAGAAGTTCTTCAAAACTTCCCGCGAAATCTTTTAATAACGAGTGATCAACCTCATTTCCATTTATTTGTTTGTGTGTCAGAAAATCCGCGATAGCTCCATGAAAGGCCATTTCACAGCCCACGTGTTACAGTTTGGTGTGCTGTTGCATAGTTTGGTGTTTGGGATCCCTATTTTTTAAGAGGTGTGGCTATTACCGTAACTGCCGCCCGATATGCCGACGCAACTTTTCGGAACCATGGATGGAGCTACCGCTCATACGGCAAGATGGACAATGGACGTTTTAAGGGAAGTGTTTGCAGGACACGTTATCTCATTACGTGGGGACGTTGGATGGTCTGCGCGTTCGCACGATCTTGCCCATTGCGACTTTTTCCTTTGGAGCTATCTAAAAGCTAGGGCTTTTCAACACCTTCCCCCCAACCATTGACGAATTGAAAGCAGCAATACGCCAAGAAACTAGGGGAAGATCGCTTCAAATTACTGCTGGAGTGATTGAAACTTTCAGAAATCAGCTTCGAATGTGTCTTGAAAAAATGGTCCACACTTGGAGCCTGTAATTTTGAAAAAATAATAGAAACAAATGGCATAGAGTGTTTTTTCATTTAATAAAAATAAAACCTAAGTAGCATTTACAGAGTGATTTTATTAAAGATTAAAATGTGGAAGATCATTTTGCCGAACCTTGTACAAATTTTTATGTTTATCATTAAATATGTATCTTAAAACTTTTCACAGTATCTATATGTCGCAGTCTACTAAAGTAATTGGTTATTTCACGAACTGACTAGACACTTCATGAAACGCTGATATTTTATGTAATTATACAATATTGCACTAGATGTCTATTTTTGGACGTTACGTGAAATGCAAAATCGGTTTGGACTACTACTGAAAATTTACACGAGGTGCATATATATTTATTTAAAAAGTTTTTTCATACAATGATATACACAATAATTTTACTTCAACAGAAACAAAATAACCATTGAAAGTATACAGGGTTACCACGGCCAAGTGGGACATAGGGAAATACATACAATCGGTTTTCGGTGAATATTATCTCCCAAATACTACTTCCGCCAAATTTAAATGCCATATATTATAACTGGGCTAACGATGAACATTTCCACAACCATAGTACAAAGACAGTCATTTTAATAAAGCCAGAAAATTATTATTTTTAAATCTATTGCACGTGAATTACTAATAAGGCTGTTAATATGTGACAGGACTGCAAGCGGCCATGGCGTAGAAGTTGACATAACGGCTTAATAACGCAATGCACGAATTGTTTAGGGTTCGAATCCCGACAGACGAATTTTGATTTTTTTTTATTTTTAATTGAAAAGCGATCATTTTTGTTATTGTAAAAAACATCGTTGTTGAAGATAAAAAATAAAAAAACAACATTGATCTGTAGGTATTTGAACCCTAAACAATACGGGCATTGCGTTATTAACACTTTCACTGCCGAAGACGCCAATCGGCGTCATTCGACCCTAGTCGTGCTACGCCGTGAACCCCAATCGGAGCCATGCGTATAACACAGTTTAGTGGACAATTGGAAGTTGAAATTTGCTACATATACGCATGCTTTTGTAATTTATAACGGCCATATTTCATTCGCTTAGTTTATCAAACTAGATCGAGTAATGTTGAACAATCACTGCCAGAGGACGAGTTGGTCTTGAGAGAACTTCTATAGACGAGACGACATAAAAATTAATTATTTTTTATCATGCAAGTTTCCACCGTCATAAATACGTTTCTTTCTTTCAACCAGGTATTTATTGCAGATAAGTTTTTCATTAGAAGATGGCGTAGAGAATAAAAGAACCAACCAACCATTGCTGTTATCAGTGGGTTCTTCAAAAATCGTGATTATCGTTTTAGATAATATTTTGTTATCTACTGATGCAAATAATGCTTTAGACTTTAGACTTTTTAACGTCCTATTTCAAATACCGTTTGTGTTTAGAACATTCGTTCAACTGCAACACGGAGTTCGCGCTACACTTAACGGAGTTCTTGTAACTTCATAAAGGAATTTATCCAACTCTGTAACGGAGTCTGGCTAACACAAAATACGGGTATCTTAACTCTGCAATGGAGTAAAGGCAACTCCAAAATCAAATTATTTCAACTCCAGTCTAAACGATTGTGCTTTTCACGTAACGTCCAGAAATATTAGACATCTAGTGAAATATTGTGCAATTACATAAAGCGTCAGCGTTTCATGAAATGTCTAGTCTGTTCGTAAAATCACCAATTGCGCTACCAGACTGCGACATACATATGAATATATGGTATTTCACTAAAAAGATTACCTTTACTTACGTTACGTATACCTTAATTGTTTGTTAATTATCTCTCAATCAATACCATCAATATTTGTAGTATTACTAATATCCAAGGTAGCAATATTGCGCAAATACTTTGAATAAACTGGTATTAAAAGTTTACATAGGACAGTCAGAGTATATCAAAGTATTAGCAGTAAAGTGGGCGTTGTAGCTCTTGTGTAACCTACAACTATAATAATACATATACCTAGGAATTATTATATTCCTTTATGGCTTGTATTTGCTTTAATTACAATGCCAGAGCTAAAGAATCAACCATTCTAAGCCACAACGCGCTGTATAATCTAGGAAGTCAATATAATCGCGTTGACCAATTAAATCTGGGTCAAACGGCCGGATTGCATTTGCATAGGTAATTTCAACGAACCTACGTTACACGTAAGGTACGATAGTATCACCAAATACATGCGATTAAATTAAAAGTGTTTACTGCAAATTTATTATGCAAACTGTGCACGTTGAGTAGAGGTAAATGACCAGGTATGTGATAAAGGTTATAATGAAAGGATGCAGGTTTCGATAGATGGGGCTTAGTAGTTATAGCGCTTTTAATATATTAATGAAATATCTGGAATGGTACACCACAGTTTATTGCATTGTTTAATTTATTATTACATATTTTTAACGACAAAATTTACGCTATGGAAGACTGTGAGAACAGAACTAACAAATTAAATAAGTGTATAACTAAAACAAGACTACTATGTTCAAAACTTAGCCTTAAAGAACTGTAATTAGATTTAGATTCCTTTTGATAATTAATATTGGTGATTCTTTACTGTAATTATCTATGCTAATGGTCTGGCGATATCAGCAAAATCACGTATTATTATTGATCGCAAACGGCCGAGTTTACGTCACAAATAAATTGTCTTACTTTGTGATAATGTATTTGAGTTCAGAAAGAAACAAAAACGCACCCGTTTTCCTTCGGTATAACTTACTTGAACTGAACCACTAACTGCATAGTAGTGATTTGGTTCCGTGTGATTTATTATGTAGAAATCTAGGAGGTACGTCACAAACGCTTTTTTCAGGCGGTAGTCCATTGAGCTTAAGTTAGTACTTTATTAATCTGTGTGTTTTAAGAAATACAAATTTTTATTAGAAACTCAAAAGTTTGTTTCGGCAAGGATGAAAGACGTAACCACTCCTAGCAGATATGTTTCAAATTACATTTATAAGTTTAGTTACATTAAAGGCTGTACTAATAGGTCGAAGAATAAAACTATTGTACTAGTATTTACATATATTATTTAATTTATTAGAAATCACTTTCGTAAAAGATAACCCCACAACAAAATAAGTTATAATTAAGCACCACGAAAATTACATTCTTCAACGTAAATAGTAATGGGGAAATACACACATAAAAGCATGAACATACAGTGTATAATTTTGTTTGGAATTTGCAAATTTTGTCAAAAAAACGCAAATAATAATGAATTATTACATTAAAAATGAAAATTGTCCAGATTTATTAGATTTTTGTAGTGTTTAAAATTTTGTCCTACCTACATTTTAGTTTATTGTAAAAAACGCGAAATTTTCATGTAATTTCAAGAATTGAATACAAAATGACGGCTACACATGTGTGCTAGCGAGAGGATTGTAAGATAGGTACACATCAAGATAAGAATGTGTAGTGTAGGTACTATAAATACGAACGAACACTAGTTAAAAAATCTGCTACTACTACTGTGGGTTGAATCGGAAAGGTACGTCATTCATTGCACTTTATTACTTATCGATAGTTAAATCCGCACTCGATTTTAATCCCCGCAAAATGAAGATGGAATAAGAGCTGAATAAGGTTGACCGACGATTAGAATTTTTTGCAGACCTGACATATTTACGCAGATGAAGTAAATGAACACAATGTACTACATTTGTGTGATCGAAGACGCGATATTTTAAGAGTACGAGATAAATAGAAGTGGCAAAAATGAATAACTGGGGGGAGGTTTTTCAATAATTGGTATTATATTCATAAAATTTATATGCGACAGAACATTATCACTATCGTGTGATAATTGAAAACGCGTAAAAAAGAGGCGAATAAATGCTGGACGATAGTCAACCTTGTGTTTTTAATGCAGGAGTAAGATAATTGGTAGTCTTGTAAGAATTAAGTAGCCCCCAGGAGACAGTATTTGACAATTCAATATATTTTGTATATAGTTGTGCATAACAACGATTTTCCCCAACAATTTATTAACGACAATAATATTTAGAAATGCTTGACAAGCAACTTTTTAAAATACAAGAACTGAACATAGATTTTAGTACATATTTTATAGAAAAAATTTAAGGCAGATTTTGTTTATAGTAATTTAATTCTAATAGTACTGCAGAAGAGAACTTAAAGTTTGATACATTTTAGAATTATATAACAACTAGACTATAGTTTTGCGCTCAGTTGTGCTCTAGAAACAGGTGCTGTCAGTCTATCATGAATTTTTTGTAGCATACTTTTTACTTTTCTAGCCCCAACAATCAACACATTACTTTTAACCATAATTTATGGATATTATGAGCTATATTCGCATATCGTAGACAAGAAATTGATTTACAGTTAATATATGTTATTAATGTTATTAACGGTAATGTAAGAATTATGATAAGAAAAAGGTTATGATCAGCAAAGCGAATTTCTCCTACCAATGATTTAATAATAGAATTTGAACATTTCGAAAATGGAACGAGCACAAAGCTTACGGTAACATCGAGAAGAAATCAGTGCTCGTATATAGTAGCACATTGAAAATTCGAATGTGTTACAGCCACCATAAAATGTAGAAAGGAAGAAAAGAATAAGCAATAAAATTTTATAACATTCACTGCCAATAGCTTACGTTTACATGATTTGTCGTTTGAACTTATACTATTCTGTCTATCAATGAATTTGTCAATGGCATAATTATTATCAAAATTCTACATTTTATTATTGTTAACGAATTTTGTTATTACAGATGTAATGTAATAAATTAACTTTTATTTTCAATAATCATTTTTGTTTTTTGATATTTTTATGCTTACGTCGGCAAAGTTTACTATGTGTGCAATTTGAACAACTTCTCAGAGGTTGTAGTGTAGTGCATATCGCTGAAGACTTTCACGATATAGTTCGCGATTCGAATTCCGGGAATGCTAAATTTATTTCTGATAGTTCCGCGAGCTGAAAAAGTTCATACCCAAATCCAGTATTTCCACTCGACCTTGTTGCTCTATTTTAAGGCAGATTCGATCGTAGGTACCAATAATGATTTTTTGAATTGTCAGGATTCGTTTTACCTACCGGATAATACACATACACAAAATTAATAATATTTGCATTACACTAGATACAGGTATAAGGTAGGTATAACATTTGTTTAACGTGAAATAGATACCGTCTGCTTAGATTGAAACAATTCTAACATCAACAACCTGAACTATTCGAGGATTGAGGATTAGGAACGGGCGGAATTAAAGGTTAACTACATTCTAACTTGCTTTACATTTCATGCCGGCAAAGCCAATGAAATCAAATGCGATAAACATATATTCAAAGCGCTCTATACACTAACCTCCCTTGCTGGAAAAGGTATAAAATTCATGGTGATTCAAAAATACAATTCACCACATCTCTGTAAAAAAAAAACACGAAAAAAGTACATATTTCGCGTTAGGTGGCGTACGCGAAGCCGTAAAATCATCAATTTATCTCGGTTTGAGTGATTTATTTCTCGATTCATATTTGAATTAATATAATCTTTTTGTTTCTTATCGTTCTTACCTCATAAATTAAGTAAATATGTATTATTATGATATGTGATGATGTATGGCAATCAAAATAGAAACGGGAACTTAGAATAGATGCGCGCCATGCTGTAAACACAAGCTATGTAGAATATAAACCAGTATGGTAGAAAAAGTGTAATATAAAACTTGTAGATTTTTAGCATTTGAAAATTATTATTACATTTTCAATTTAGTTAGCTTTAACATTAAAATTATATTGATTTTTGATTTTTAAGTTTAATTTTAGTAATTCATTTAATTTGTTCTTTAATGCAACATCTGAAAAAGCTGTAGCAAATATAGGTGAAAAGGCGAACATTAAATTAAATCTATAGAAAACATAAAAAAAATATAAATGAAGGTGTAATACATGTGAATTGTCGAATTTGTGATATTGTTCAATTAGTGGAAAAGAATTTGGAATTCATTGTAGATCGTAACAGTTAATGCATGCTATACAAAGAACAACATCATCATAAGTTATAATTCATTTACACGTTTCTTTAAGCGTAAGTTATCTACATAACAACATATTTAACTATGTTAGCTGCAATTACTTTTCGAAAAATGTAAGTTTAAGTGCGAAAACGACCCTTTAGGATTTGGTTCTCCTAAATGAAGATATTTTCGGTTGATTATCAAAATGTCCAAGAGTACCTAGTGATGCTGCTGAGATTCCGCAGTTTTGAGTTTGCACTCATCACTAATTTAAAATAAGGCTACGCAGTTCTATATTTAACTGTCTACAAATGCTTAAGGTTATCGCAATAAAACATAGAATATCAGGACAATAGTTTCATGAAGGCAACAGCAGGTTGTTAACAGCATTTCACAAAGAGACACGTCAACACACACACATTGGAATAGAGTGGTCTTGGTGAAAACTACGCAAAACTGTTTTTAATAGTGGGAAATTTCATAGAAGTACTTAATTTGGCGTTTGTCCTTATTTTCATCAATTCCTTATACATATATAAAAGAAATTCTGTTTTGTTGCGGCCCTTTGCTAAACTCTCGGTTTTTGCCGGTGATGGAAATTTGCAAAACTATAGTTTGCAAAGTTTGTATCTCTTTTAAATATCCTGCAGACGCTAATTCTCTTATTATCACAATACTAGGTATATCGCTAGAATTACAATACTTTAGATAAAGTAAACTAAGAAGTAAGAAAACTGTAAGTGTTTAGGACAGTTATGTTGTCATTAAATTATTAATTAATTAATAATAGGTTTTAAAATCACGAATAAAGTGTTTTTAACATCATACAGATGATATTCAATTATTTCATGTATACAATAATCGTGTTACAGAAACCTATTAGAACAAATTTCGAACAAGTTGAAAGAACTTTCAAACTTTAAGAGTTTCGGAAAATGAGAAACCAACTTCGATGGAAATATAATATAAATTATAACTATAATTAAATTAAATTACATATCAACAATATCTCGTCATGAATTAAATCCTCGCTTCATTACTTACAACTATTGAATATAATGAACATATATGCCGTAAGTATACCTATCAGTTTTGTTTTTATTCCAGTAAGTAGATTGGCTAGAATTGTGTATTGCAGTATTTTAACTTGTTTATGTAGACTGTATCAATAAAATTTCTTTTAGAACCCTTTATTTACGATCGACGAGCTTTAAAAATCAAATTTGCGATGATTAAAAATGAGCGGGATCTGTAAATATGGCAGATCTAAAAACTCCCTTCTATTTTTCCTGTAAACATTCGTGCTATATTCGATTGTTTACCCTCTGCAAAATAAAAGTTGAAAACAAAAAACAGATGAATCTGTCAAAAGTGTAGAAATGCGATAAATATTTTAATTACAATGCCTCTAGATAAGCTGTAAAAATGTTTGTTAATTCGTATATGTACGTGAAACAGCGCGCAGAGGAAATCATTTTATTGAGTTATCATCCTTTACAATCGCCTTTCTCGCTACTGTTTTACCACATATGGAATACGACAATGTGAGTTTTGCCCGCTTTAGTACATTTAAATTAGTTACTAGCGGTAACGAGCAATGCACCC
>SMLS01023420.1:0-10095 GCA_004785975.1 Popillia japonica | reverse complement strand
TTGAAAGTAAGTTTGGTTTTTACTTCAGCACCAAGAGATCCAGTGAATATTTTAATAGATTCTGATAGTTGATATTTGTACTCAAAAGTAGCATTATTTCTTCACCTAATGCTTTCAAATACTGAGATACGCCTATTTTGTGTGTTTACACGATAATAGTATTTCTATTATATTAGTCTTATTGACTAATGCTTTGCGTATTTATGTCTATGTCGCCTGATGTCATCTGAATAACGGCTTTTTTTTATTATGTATCACTTTCATTAAATCGATCATACTACAACTTATTAAAAACTAGTATCTAGTTCATATATCAAAAACTAAGTAAATATTTAACATCGACACAGTAATTATCCCGTTAGAAATTAAAGAAGTCTTAACTAGCGCGAAAATAATGTTTAAAGTTCTAACTTTTTGTGTAAATTTTACGGAAACAAAAGTAGTAAACGTTATCGCACTATTGAGCCATCCTGCATAATATACAATTTATGGACATTATCCTCCTTTCTATATGAAACAACACATCAGATTTGATGCCTATGGTAATTGTGTGGTTTTGTGAATAGGCAAAAATAAAGGATATTATTCACAACGTTATTATAGTAGCCTTAATCTTACGAGTTCATAGTACGGAAAAAATTAACTCAGCATCATAACATCTTGTTTTATCTTCCAAATTAATTTAAAAAGTAGTTAAACCAGAAATATATTACACATTTGTTAACCTAGTAATAAGGTGAAAGACAATTTTCGAAATAAATATCTTATAAACAAATCAGATTTAAATAAATACAACTAATGAGTACTGGACATGTATGATATTACAAGTGGAGTATGTGTAAAACTGAAATATAGAAACCGGAGAATAAATTCAGCGAAATAAATTAAACCAATATCAGTTTTGTGTTTTCAGATTACTACAACTTTGGGAGTCTTTGATAATTGGTGCCGATTCACGTCTGGCATCATACGTGTAGTTATCGGTTTTAGTTGGAACACTTTCACGTCTTGCAGTGTTTATATGCGATACAAAGGTGGGTGTTGTATTTGGAACATGTTGCGGGTTGTATAAGCTCGCAAACTCCTTTTTATTTGCGACTTCTTTAATGGAAGTTAGTGTTTTGCTTAGCCATGGTGGCCATGAATTCTTAGCACTGCTTAACTCTTGCTCTGTAGAGCGTAACTTGTGTGTGAGATCCTATAAATATAGAAAACGTATTCGTAATATTATATTAACATAATCTAATATTATAAATTTCATAAATTTATTTGAACGCACTGCAAATTGAATTTTAGAAATTTTTTGATTAATTTAATTTTTATTTTTAAATTTTTTGGATTTTTAAAATCCATTTGATTCAACTAATATATGCAGCAGATATTCATACATCGTCAATGCTTTGGTCGTGATATTCGTATCGCCGTAATTTAGCATTTGACCAGCCAACAAAGTAGTATGTAGGGGAGACCGGGGCAGGTTGTAACACGGGGTAAGTTGTAACATATCAAATATTTCCTGACTATAAAATCTGGCAACTTCGCATTATGAGCGAGCAACCAAGAAACACTATGATGCTCAGTAGTACGCAGCAAGTCAAGCAGCCGATGTCGATGTTACTATTATTTCCAACTTTGTTCATATTTCCAGCGCGTAAGTAAATCTCGACCTCGTACTTTAATTTCAAATAACTACTCGTTGAAACCGATTCAAGTTTGGTTTCTTGGGCACAAATCAATCACAGCGAAGTGTGTTATAATAATATTGAACGTTCTCATTGACTTGATGTTTATTGTTTTATTTGCCGATATAAAACGAAAAAAATCAATTTCGGGGCAAATTGTAACAAGTTTTCAGGGGCAAAATGTAACATGTTACAATTTGCCCCGATGTATATGCCACAGACAAATACCTACCTACAATTAATTTTTAGAATGCGAACGTACGTAAAGAAAACAGTGTTCTACTTCGAAAGAAGATATGGAAGAGGCAGTTAACAGAGTAGTACATAATAAGGAATCCATACGCTTTGTGGCAAATTCACTAAATATATGTCATGTTACTCTCTCCAGATATGTGAAAAAGCTAGAAGGTTCTGAAGATCGTATTACGCGGTTATAGGCGACGTCCAGTTTTTAATAATCAACAGTCAGCCATCCTAGTTGCATATTTAAAACAAGCTTCGAAAATTTATTTTGGTTTGACTCCTAAGGAAGTTCACAAATTAGCCAAAGGGCAACGAATTTTAATAAAAACAATGTTTATCTTTTTTTTGATAAATTGACGGACGTTAGAGATAGATACAGTTTCACAGCTGCTCAAATATGGAACCCAGACGAGACTGGAGTGACAACTTCACAAAAAGTAAGCAAAGTTATTGCCGTAAAAGGAACGAAGCAGGTGGGTGGCATTACATCGAGTGAAAGGGGAATTCTGGTCACCACATGTGTTGCCGTAAGTGCGATAGGAAATGCTATCTTCCTATGTTTCTCTTTCCTAGGAAAAAAATCCAGGACCACTTCATTAGGGATGGTCCTCCAGGACCCATTGGCGCAGCTAATGGTTCTGGATGGATGACGGCAGAAGATTTTTACAAATTTATGCAACACTTTGTTGCTCATGTTAATTCAACAAAAGAAAAACCAGTCTTATTGTTGTTGGATAATCATGAGTCCCATTTGGCAATACAAACAATAAACTAAGCAAAAGAAAATGGGGTGGTAATGTTGTCATTTCCACCCCACTATTCACATCGTCTGCAGCCGTTGGGCAGAAGTGTGTTTGGTCCCTTTAAAAATATATTAAAAAATATGTTAGAACTTACCCCATGTAGTGTTACATCTTACCCCAAGACGGGCCACGTTGTAACAAAGTGTTATATCTGTTAAAAACGACGATATCCGTTTTGTTTTAAAATATTTTATCGTATGTATTTATCTAATTTGTTCATCAGATATACAAGTAAAAGCTCACGATAAAAATTCTGATTAGGGATGATAGTTCTATGAAAAAGAAATGTAAAATATTTTTTGTTACAATCTGCCCCGGTCTCCTCTATGACACCTATACAAGTGTGGCGCATTAGTGCGTAGAAGCTCGATATATCCGACGTTATAAGTTATTAAAAAAATATTGAAGAAAGGTGTAGGTAGGGCGTTTAAATTTAGCGAGAAAATTAAGTATCCGACTTTTGACTCACCCTGTATATAAGATTTTTTTTATTAAATTTTCGACACAGCAAAAATGGAAGACATAGCTAAACCATGTAATGGTGCGAAAAAGGTATATTAATTTTCATACCGGAACTGACTCTCATATTACACCTTAATTAAGACGTCATAATTTTTTAAATATTGGGAATGGCCCCGCTAAACCTCATATGAGAAAGCTTGCAAAAGTAAGCAGAATGTAAAAATTCAAGAAAATGTATAGCGTTCCATTAAAAAAATTTAAGTTCGGTCTGGCACGGTGTTATTAAATACCCTGTATATGTGCAACTAATTTTAAGGTCTGGAACTTACGAATACCTGCACCGGATATATCGAGCTTCCACGAACTAATGCGCCACTCTGTATGTAGTAAATGTAATAAAACGTCATTCATTCCTTTTCTATCACTAGGAAATGTATGCAATATGAATTACCTGATTTTTACATTCTGCTTCAACTTGAGCAAGTTTTACTTGGGCAAGCTCTAGTTCTAATTCTCGTATCCTCTCAATCGAAGATAAATTATTAGTGCCTGTATCTTCGCAGCCAAAGATTTCCTTTGTATCTCTATCCTTAAATAATTGGCTACAGTTCTCACAGGAAGAAATTTTTCCCTAAAAATCAAACAAAACATTTTAATTACTTAAATAAACTGCCGTTCAATTGAAGTGGTCCACTAATGAAAAAATTATAGAAATCAACTTCCGCAATAAATTAACAAAAAAAGTAAAAGGCGGCAGGAATATGTATAACAAAATATGTATTTTTCACAGAGATATAGAGTAGGGAGAATGCTCGTATAACATGCGCGAATGTCTAATTTTGAAAGTCGCCATTTTTACCCTTTATTCTACCAACTTACTTGGAATTCAATGTTGCAAACTCGTAGACTTAGCATTCCCTACAGAATAATGGTATGAATAGTTTGTTCAAACCAATGGTTTTATTCAATTCAGTAATTTTCAATTGAACAAGCATAGCTATTGACTCAATTTATTAAAATAATATATGTAATAATATATTAATATAAGTGTATTATATTTAATTTCCGTAAAAACTTTCAAAATATTTACTTTCGACTTTATCAATTTGAGTATTATAAATATTAGGCATATATTATTCTACTACTTTTAAACACTCTTGCAATAACCTTCCCGTAAGAAAATATAAGTAAAATTAAGAAATCAAGCATGTATAATAAATTCAAATGATGAAAATCCTCCAAACGGTTACGTTCTTACACGCGCTTACAGTAGGCGGGATGTTAAACAAATTCAAATTAATAACTGAAAATGCAATAAATGTAACCTCAAAAATAATAAATTGTTTTTCGTAAATTCAAAAACAAGCCGAAAAAAGTTATATATGCGTAACCTAGGTAACACAAACTAAATCAAAATTTAGCTGCGCTGTAGTTTATGTGCATCCTTCCTACTCTTATCTCTCTGATTATTTTGTAGGAAATGTTTCATCTATGGGTTTACAACCTTAAATTTTAAGTATGTTGGTAGTCTGAAAGTTAAAAATGGCGACTCCCAGTGTGTACATCAAAATTTGGATGCGCAGAGGTTTATGAGCGTTCTCTTTATTCTATATCTCTGATTTTTCAACTATTTAAAACGATTTAAGCACTACCTTAATGATAAGAATTAAGACATTGTTAAAAAATAAACTTATGTGATAATTCAAAAAAATAATGTTTTAACTGAAAAGAAACATTTTTTTACATAAAAAATAACTTTAAATGTGGCAACTTCAATTTTAATATTTTGTGGAGCCTCCTCGAGCTCGTGACACAGCTAAGCATCTTCTGGGCATGTTTTCTATTAGCGTATTGATGAATAGTTGCGGTATTCTTTCCCATTCTTCTCGCACCGCTTCCGTAAGATCATCTAGCATTGTGGGAGGACGAGCACGAGATTGCAAACTGTCGATCAAGTTTGTCCCAAATATGCTCGATGCAATTGCAATCTGGAGAATTAGGGGGCCATATCATTCTTTCAATATTATTGGTAACAATGACATCATCGACAATGTGGGCTCGGTGGGGACGAGCATTATCGTCCACAAATTTCTGCCAAAATTTCGGGCAAATGGTACAACTATCCGTAAAATACATAAATCCCTATACCTCTCTGCATTCATGGATTGATCTCTCAAAACCACTAGCTCGGTGCGACCGTTAACTCTTATGCCACCACAAACCGTAACACCCCCATCTCCAAACGGTACACGTAGGGTCATGTTCCTTTCAAGATACCGTTCTCCGCGCTTCTTCCACAGTAAAACTCTACTATCAGAATGACGTAGAGTGAATCTGGACTCGCCAGAGAAAAGGCATCTTCTCCAGTCGCGAGCCTCCCATAGTAAGTGATTTGCAGCCCATTGCCTCCTAGCGATCTTCTGTTGCCTGGTCTACAGTGGGCATATTGTCGTTTTTTTACCTCTTAAACCAAACTCGTGCAGCCCACTTCTGTTAGATTACATATAACCACTCCTGTAGCTGCACGAAGATTGTTATTTAACGTCCTAGACGATTGAACGCGATATCGTCTGACCTGGAGTCGTAAATACCGATCTTGTGCAGAAGTTGTACTCCTCCGACGGCTTCCCTTATGAGTAAATCTTACACTACCACTTATACAAAATCGCATTACAACTCTATTAATGACACCGTGAGATACATTATAAATTCTAGCCACTTCTCTGTTGGAATATCAATTTTGTGTTAATCTTAGGGTATTGTTCATAATATTTTCACTAACCAACCTAACATTTTATGTGAAATATTCCCCCAACTTAAAAACATATTTATATTAGATTTTGCGATAAATCAATAAAATATCATAAGTTAAAATTTTAGCAAAACGAACATTATATTAGACTTGCTGCGTTAAATAAACTATAAAACATTAAAATTTGTCTAGCTATGAATTGCTAATTATTTAGACAAAGAGAGAATCTTTTAATAGTGGACCATTTCAATTGAACAGCATTTTAGTTAAAAAAATATGAATAGAACAATGAAATAATAATAGCATTAATTTATCGTACATTTAGTATTAATATAAATATACCCTCAAGGAAACAATATTATAATGTAGGCTCATAGCGAAGCATTACAATATTTACGGTGTAACACGTCCTAATCTCTTTTTCTATACAACGCAACTTAAACTTGGCAATACGAGTTGTCCCATATTTTATTGCACTTATGTACTCCTTACCATCCACTCCTTAGAATAGTATTTTTTATTACTCTAGTGAAATACCCAGTACTAACTAGCTTTCTGTATACAGGGTGTTTGTTCAGTTTTAATGTTTGTTCAGTTTTAACATTTTTTTAACACAAGATAGTATTCGGAAAATAAAAGCGTTTTACAAAAATTGCATGTATATACAGGTACCGGCGTGCTCCTATTGTCACCCGACATTGCACGAGACAAGCGCGGCAAGTAATTGGGAGATAAGCGGGTACGATGTGCGGGTGTTCCTTTATCAGCCACTTCATCATCATATGCATCTTGGACGGATATTTAAGGTTTACTAGTATGATAAATAATGTGGTACAGTTAGTATTAGTGAATAGTTATTGCAGACTGCTTATAGTATAGCGCGACAGTCACCCAGCAACTTCCCGAGCTCCTGCAATATCGGAAATCGGGTGACCATAGAAGCCTGCCGGGACCGGTATAGTGTTTTAACCGAGATATACACATGGACCCACCTATTGAGAAACAGTATTTTTACCTACCTTATAACAGTTGTTCGAAGTTTCCCTCGTCCAAATAATACGTATGTATTCTCGACAATAACGTTCAATAACGTTAAAATTTGTACATGGCGAGTGACTTCACAGCACTAGTCATCACAAACAGCATAAACATACATTTGCTTGCATTGCACTATGTACAACATATAATATGGAATATGATAAAACGTACCACAAGTTCTCAAACAAACTTCAAATGAGCGTTGCTATTTTGAATTCTAATATTTCGGTTATTACACGATGTAAAAATGCCATTTTTGTATATCGCCCTCATCTGCGGAATACTATCATCTGGTAAAAAAATATTAAAACTAAACAAATACCCTGTATATTCAAAAATAATATTAGAATTAATTATTCGATTAGAATTAAGTGTGCGGGGTCCGATACTTAATAAAATAAAGTTGCAAAGTGTAATGTAATTAAAATTAGAAATGTATTTTCTAGAATTTCGAATAAATCTCCGGTTGAAAATGTAGTATGTACCATCGAGGGCAAATATAATGCATCAAACTGCAATAAAACATGTCTATTCTGGGCTTTCCGTTCTGAATTGTAATTGACGTAAACGTAACTGGGCAACTGCAATAAGCCGTATAGCTGCAGGCCAAGGGGTAGCGAGCGTTTAAAAGAATTTAAACCTAGCCAATTGTGAATATATTGAAAATGAATATAATGATACTGAATTCAGGTAGAACGTAGATAAATTAATAAAAGCAAAATAAGTTTATGATAAATTAGTCATTATTTTATCGTGCAAAATATTGTTTAACCCATAATTACAAAAATTATATAATTAGAAACTTTAATATTATTTTATAACATTCGCTTAATGTTTTAATTGAAACAATACAAACTATATTATATGTCTTAAAGATATACAATATATGTATATATTTATACCGTCAGTTTTCTTAAGAAGTTCAATCGTTCAATTTACTGCACTTACAGTAATTTTAAAGAGATTAAGAATTTAAAGGGAATAGTAGTATTATAACACATAACATATAACATAACAATTACACTTCTGAACTAAATAAATTATAATTTTATAATCAAAAACTAATCAATCCTGAAGTACTTGGAAACTCTCTAATTTTACACGATAACTAAGAGGTTGGTAATCTATTATATTATAAGTTATTAATTTGTAATGTGGAGTATATTATTCAAAATTCAGTAGAATCACATGCACAAAACATATTGCTGAACAAGTTAGTAAATATAATAGCCAATGATAAAAATAGATTATAATTATTTGACACGAATTAAATGTCATTTTCTTCCATTGACGAAGTTGTAACGAATATTTAATGAATTATAAAGGTTCTGGAAGAAAAAGATCTTTAATCGTATTAATAGTGTTTGAATTGACCTAAAAGTAGAAAAATATCTGAACTATGCTTATCTATGCACATAATAGTTAGAAAAATACATTTATTATACCGATGTTTTAAAAAATTAAAACTAAATTCATTATTTTGTGATTGCGTAAATATTAAAAAAATATAAATTTCTTTAAACTGCTTCATTTAAATCGTTTCTTAATAAGGCATCGGAAACAAATCGTTTTCTATAAATAGAATCGTGTTATTATATTAAAAAGCATATTATTGAAAATTTACATGTGTAAAACATATACATGTTTTATCCATATATGTATGTATGTATAATAGCAAACAATATTTATTTTTGCCAAAGAAACAGCTTGTGGTTACGAAATCTTGTTAAAAATTCTAGTCAGCATTATTTCTTAATATAAAGAGTAAATGCAACTATTGTAAATGAAATTATAATATATCGCTTTACATTTCTTGCGAATCTTTCTTGAAATTTACCTGCTAGGTATCCGTCTGTAATTCGCATTACAGCCACCCAGTTCGAGTAGTCAAATGTGTCGAATACCTGCGGAAGGCTATGTCGTTTGAAGTCTGATTCATTACTTTGCCCTCGATAGTACATACATATGTATGTATGTGGTCTAGATAGGTACATATTATAAATGACCACAATTTTTGTTCAGCAAATCTTAACTCCACTCAAGATATTTCAAGTAAATTAACTCTTACCTTTATTAAATCCAGTTTAACATTAGCAGCGTTCAGTTGGCTATCTAATCTTTGTCTTACAACTTTATACTCATTGATTACATTTTGACTGCTTTTCCTCTCTGATTCTGCTGCAGACACCTCTCTTTTTAAAATCTCTTTCAATTGAACTATCTCATCTAACATTAATCGTTTTTCCTCTTCATACCGTTGAATAGTCATTTGTAGTTGGACTACTTCACTAGCATTACTCTCCTCATTGTCAGCAGCCTCTGAATCCAAATTGATAATATCCCAGCTGTCTGTAGGATGCATGTATATTCTACTACTACAGTGTTTGAACACAACACAATAAAGATTCGATATAAAAGACACAAACAACATTTATTATTTTAAAAATATTCTTATTTCACATTGGATCATATTTGTACCTATCAGTATCTTTATTGCTAGTTCAGGGATTTATTAATTAATTAAGTTGCGTACAAGAAAGTATGTGACGGTCTACTTCCCCTTTGAGTGGTGTTTCTGACTATTTAATTTAGTGAACTTTAACTTACCAACATCTCTAATTTACTCAAACTGCTACATATATGAAACGGTGTCAACAGCCTCGTTTTGGTGCAGTCATTCAAAATCTATGTGTATAATCAATAATCATATTCAATCAATTGACAACAAAACCACTTGCTATATTTAGAAACAGCTTCCGACGTGGAACTACAATTACTGACCGTGCATTTCCGGTAATGTTCATTTTTTAGAGGAAAAATTAATTCGATCGAGTTTAACATAAATTCACAATTTGCAACTTATGGACTACATGAAACAAGATTTATACTGTTGTAGTGGCAAGATGGCAGTAATGATTTAGAATCGTACGATAGGTACGAGTCCTTTAATGTTTGCCAAAATGAGGAAAAGTTACTTGAAAGATTGTTTGATGTAGAGAAACTAAATATGATTTGTTTCCTTACTTGCGCTTAAACTGATGTTAAATTAAAAAACATTCATTAGCAAATTTATTTAAAAAATATGGAAAAAGATGTGTAATTTTTTCTAATTATC
>SMLS01023410.1:0-14273 GCA_004785975.1 Popillia japonica | reverse complement strand
AGACTGTCCCGCATACGAGATTGTCACCCTTATATACATAAAATATAACTTCTAGAATTCTCTACGCTAAACTAGACTGTTCTAGAACGCCCTCTCTAGAATGTCTCCAGAAAAACACGCGAACCATCCATATATCATAATTACAGTGCACTGCATAATCCATTTTAAACGGCTTTGTCGCTAGATGGCGCCATTCGTAACAATATTACTCAGTACCCTCATTAAAATACAGATCAAATGCCGGATTTGTTATTCTCTTCGATCAATCTCTGGCAGCTGTATTCAACAACTAATAGTACTTCATTGGAGAACCGATGCCAAGTCGGTGAATTACAATTCCCGCATCTGGCATTAAAACTTTGTATCTCTAGTTCCCTCACAACCAGAGACCGATCACTCTTACCATACGGGCACCAAATCTGTGGTCATTCAAATCCTTAACTATATGTAGATACAAGCTTCCCCCTAGTAAATATTGCAAAGATACCGTTGAAATTTATTTGTCTGTGAAATCTCTACCTAAAAATTCCATGCAATACACTGAGGTTCTAGTTACTTTCCTTTACTTTTATTGTCGCTTCGAAAGAGAACAGATTAATCGAAGTATTACCGGCTAGTATAATACTTGGATTAATCTGTTCTCCCATCTACATAAAACTTTAGTAAAATGGTACCTAGTATAAATGTTCCATATTTTTCTAGAAAGTTCTATAGTTTATGGCAACGGTTTGGTCTAGATGTTCTAGAAAGTTCATTAATTTTAGAATATTCCAGACCGTTATGTCTACCCCCATTCACAGGAGCGTACTGCAGCGCTCCCATCTTTATTCTTTACGGAATTCCGAGGCGCCGTGACTTGTCTCAAAACCGAGTACGACATGACATCGAAACAAATTTACTTATAAAAAATATGATATTACGCAACCTTTATTTGTTCCTTTAATACAGTTTTATGAACTATTTCAATGTATTAAAATCAAAGTCTTTTAAATTCTATTTACATAAGTCAGCAGATTGAAGTATGCTACCGCAGTAGTAATGCGTGTACAATCTAGTTGATTTGCGGTGGTATAGCGCATATCTTAGTTATTGTAAGGTTTCAACACCTTGTGGCCTTTTTAATGAAATCTCCCCCTTTTATTGATAATTCTATAATCGATAGTGAAGTAATAATTGCTTCGTTTAAACGCAACTAGGCAATAGAAATCGTTACGATTATTTTAACGATCTAAAAAATTGAAAGTAAGAAATTGTTTAAGTAGTTAGTAGTTAAATAAAACATCCATACAACCCCTATCATTACAATACCAGATAACTATGTGTCATTATTATCTGTATTACTTAACTTTCAAATGAAACTATAGAGCTTATATATTGAAAACATGTTAATCACTTATATTGTCTATTATCTATTTAAACTTCTCCTTGATTAAAGATATACCTATACATATTTATCTAACATGTGACATTTAAAGTGACTTCATACAGTTTTGCTATATTCAATATAAAAGGTCGTTCTCCTTCAAACAATATTTACAGCAGGTTTCGTTATTACGTCCATTACAAACTTTTTATTCGAAATATTAGGTTGCTGTGTGTGTGCTGGCATAAATGCTTCTAAACCTCGTGATAATCGCTAACTATGATGATAATGAGCTGAGGCTAGGCAACGACCATCCATAAATCTGGATTTTGACAAGTTACTGATAAATGTTGTTAAATGAATAACATTGCAATTTGTGAATAGTTTTATCCTCTAAACCAAATCATTCAAACTAAGTTAACTAATTGCAACTAACTCAACTTGAAAATTAGTTTGCTGTTGATGAGTGAGCCTGAAGGCCAATAATATACAGCTTTTATTAATCTTTACTGATAAATTTTACCTCAAAGCAATGACCGATAAGATAAATTTTGTTAAACATTGATCTGGAAACGGCTATAGTAATGTAGATGTACAGAAAAAAAACTGACCATAGAGTAAAATTTATCAAACCACTGTTTCAACCTCTTGTCCAAGCCCAAAAACTCGATCTACATAAATCCGATCGAAAATGTATGGAGCAAGTTGAACGTCAACATCAGCAATAGCAGTTTGAATGATAAACTGGCTTTAATTCAATTGTCTGATACTGCATATTCCAGTTACCGCGTATCATAAAAGATCACAATTGCGATAATAACGAGTATGGCGATATTTTGTTTGGTGACGAGTTAAGATTCAGCGTGCTTCCAATAAGCGTGTTGTGGTTTAATGTGAACAAAGAACACGAAATAACTGTTCATATACATATCTAGAAAAGCTACAGTAGAGCAGTGGCGCTCTAGGCCTGGATAACTAGTGGGGACCATACTGGACTTGATTTTGTTCAGAATGCTTCACTTACTGCCCACTGTGAATTCTTACTGAATTAAATACTACGACATTTTTGTTCCCGTATATGTATATACAAACTTGACTGGAAGCCTTTGGTATTTATTCAGCCTACTTAATGTTAATGTCAGGCTGTTCACTGTTAAAATTGAACTTATTTAATTACAGTCGGCAGCAAATTTCAGTGTCACTAAGTCTTTCCATAATCAAAAGGAGTGCGATATTGTGTACACTTTACCGCACCAGAACGGAAAATCAATCTTCTCACATATGAACACATGCACATACATACATATGTATGTAAAGCTAAATTACGTTGCATCAAGTATGTATATATGTACTTATAATTGGAAGCTTATTAGAGTATTTAGTATTTATTGTTAGGTAAACAAATGTCAATGCAAATATTTAATTGATAATAGTGATTAATAGTTAATGTGTTTTCTGTTAATAACAACAAATCCTACAGTATAAAAATAAGAACTCTGATAAAATTGAATTCTTTCAAATGAATAATTTTGTTTTCAGAAATTTATGTAATACAGTCTTGTTTTTTTAAGAAGCGCAGTATAAATAAATACACTCTTGTAAGCTTCGATGTGTCTAACTTGTCATATAAGCTAGGAGTCAAAAAAGTGGTATCTGCAAGAATAATCACGAATAGGTATGTATTAATCACCAAGCTGAGCTGGTAGTGTAAGCTAAATTCACGTGGTTGAAAAATTATCTACGCTCAAGACAACTGAGATACAAGAACAAGAAGGGGTGCCATGCAGCATTACACAGATAAGCTTGTTGTAAGGAATCACTAGTGGAGAATTAAATCTATGTCTAATGCTGTCAAAGCTATGATAAAAACATAATGATATATGCATATTTAAGGCCAAATACCTGTCAGCAACAGAAATAATATTCTATACTAAACATTGAAACTACTTCCAGATTTTAAAGAAGCCGAGACATCGACAACAAAACGTTGATCATCGAAAGTGACAAATAGTAAAACCCGAAAAGTTCCAGGATTTAGCAGTAGTTAAACTTTTGAAATGATACTATTAGAAAGAATGAGCGAAAAAAATCTTGGTAAGTAATTAATTGTCATTTGGTAATTGTGTACTAAATATCAATCATTAATAAAACCAAAAACTAATATGCATTTGAATTTTAGATCATGCTCCTGCATAAGAAGAAAATAGTTAATACTTCCGATACATATGAGTGAAACTGAGATGAAATATATTGGAAAGCAAACTCTACCCTACCCTGATGCGAGTCAGGTGACGTTGATTTGCCAGAACTCGTAATTATTCTCCTTAAACATGATTATTTTTATTTAATCCTTGTACTACAAATAGCAAGTATAATCAACAGAAATAAACAGGAACAACTTTTCCTTTTTTTTAATGAAAGCCAACAATCTATTTAAATATATAATCATCATATTTTTAGAGGAACTTAGAGATAGCATATTTATGTGTTCTTATAACTAATCAAAAAATATTAGTGGATAATATAGATACATGCAAATGATTAAAATTCGTTTTGCCTGACAATCAATATTTCTAATCCGAATACATATGTATTTTTAACGTTTTAATTAATTAGCTCATTAGCTATCTTAGTTTAAATTGAATCGCGCAACTTTCTAAATATTTACACTAGTCAACAGTAATTTTTCATGTAGTTATAAAATAAGCGCTTTGATTAGTTATCTTATAGAAAATATGTATACAAATTCAACGTACTAATTATTCCTACTTTAATCTATTTTAATTTATTATATAAAGAAAAAACAGTGTCCTAAAATCTCTTGTACTACTGACCCTGAATTGGTGTTTTAAATTGCATAATACTTACATTTTTTTTCTTCTTTAAAGGATAATACTTGCGACTGATTAGATGATTTTCTTGTTCCTAAATATTCTCGTTAGCACACATACTTTTAACAGTTGCACCGAAAAAAAGTTTATTTGTGTTTTTTGACCCTGTATTAATACATGTGTCCTTTTAAACTTGTAAATATTTATAAGTTCCGTTCCAGTACAAGAAAACGTTAAACTCGGCACATTTACAATCCATCATTGATGTTATTACTGCTTTTAGACATTTCTGTCGTGTAAATGGAGAAATTATACGTAAATGCATTAAGAATTATCATATTACATTGATACTCTTTCTAAACTATATACGAAGTAACCTTTCACTAGTGATTCCTTTCTTGCAGCCTGGCGATAAACTACTACACCTCTTTATCTATATAATACGAACAGTTCCTCTGTACACAAGATAGAGACACACAGTTAACAACGACGACCGTATAGACTGACATTTATCGTGATTGCATTACATTTACCAATGTGAAACTCGTATTTCTTGTATATAATCATTCATACGATGTCAACAGACTGACTGTTTAGTTTACGTTGTGGATATATTCGACCCTACAAATCTGTCCTACTACTATAAGCAGGTGCATGAATGGAGGGGATGACCACCTTCATAAAAACTACCTTCTCCCGTCTCTTATTCAGCTAGTTGGTGATCGATATTGTTAACAACACATTGCGCCTTTGTTTTGGCATATGCATTATATCTACATTTTCTTACCGTACTTCTGAAGTATCTTTAATACATGTAATATTATGTCATTATGTTACACATGTAGATGGGTATCAGTTTTAAGAAGAATATATACTGGAAGATCCGTAATCAAGTATATGCAATAAGTACCTATACATATATGTTATCATGGAATTGTTATTTGCAAAGACAAATTAATCAAATATAATTTATTCTATAAATATCATAATGCATTTTTATTCACATTTATTGTAAGCAGATATGCAATAACATATTTGTAAAGTATGAAAAATAAAATTAAGTAAATTTATGCTGCATTCTCATTGCATTTTATTTTGATAATTTAAGTAAATATTGATGTTGCTAAGGCTAAACGGTGTCATTTCGTTATTCTACATAAAGTTATAAGTATAAACGATTGTTTATTTTAAAAGAAAATTGCAACTTAAAATATTTATAAATTCATACAGGATAGACCATATCGCAGTGCGGCGGAAAATGGTTTGTCATAAGCATATTTTTATTCCAATTATCCAGCGGGTCGCATGTCAACATACGTGTTTTAGCCGTGAATATCTGATTATTCGGTGGTTGTGGTCAGTATTCCGATGATTGTTGGCAGTGGCTACTATAAGCGTTTCATAAATGAGAATAAAATTTTATAAAGTCTGAGTGTTGGTTAGACATCGATAAATGTAGTGGTGTGAATGATATGTATGAACTGTTTCTTGTTATCTTTAGATATTATTCTGACAGAGCGTTTCCCTTGCAGTGGTGTAAGGTAAATCATGCCAAAGGGCGAATAAATCAAGACCTTGCCAAGGAGTCGAATAACAATAGGGACTTGAAACTTATATAAAAGTAAATAGAAAGAATTCAAGATAAAAATCCTTAACGCTAAAATTGCAAATAATAGTTCTTATATTTTAGCATCTTCAAATAGGTCTAGAGATGTATGGAATGTCATCAAACGTAAAACGGGAAGTAAAATTCGTACTAATTATAATATACTTTTGGATATTGACGGTAAGCTTGTATGGGACCCTGTTGAAGTAGCAGATATCTTCGGTAGCTACCTGCGATATTGCCAACCAAACATCAAATATTTACATCACCTGCTACTGAGCGTGAGATCGAATCCATTATTATAAATTTACCTTCCAAACCATCTGCTGACCTTGGTGAAATATCTAGTAGGGTGTTAATTGCTGTATCTTCTGAGATTAGTTCTCCAATACGCAAAATGGTTAACCTAATGATGGTGACTGGTATTTCCCAAATTTGCTTAAGGAAGCGAAAGTGGTCCCGGTTTTTAAGAAGGGGTACAGACATTGCGTCAATAATTATATACCCATTTCAGTTCTTTCTACGTTCTCTAAAGTGTTTGAACGAGTACTGTACAATAGACTTCTATCATATGCAGCGAAGTTTGAGCTGCTAACTAAAAATCAGTTTGGAATCTTGGCCAGGGGTTCTTGTGAGGATGCTATATTTAATGCTTTGAATGAAATTGGTAAATCATTTGGGGCTGAAAAACAAAGTGGCTGGTGTCTTTTTCGTTCTTTCTAAGGCATTGGACACAGTTAGTCACACTATTCTGGCGCAAAAACTTGAGTTGTGCGGATTTAGGGGACTACCTATACATTTAATGAAATCTTACCTTAGTAACAGAAAACAAACTGTATGTATTAGAAACTATGATACAACACATCGATCAATTTTGTCGTCTGCGAGGTCTGTTTTATGTGGCATTCCTCAAGGGTCAATTTTGGGCACTCTCTTGTGTCTATTTTATGTGAATGACCTCTCATCATAAGTTGCAGTACCAACTTATCAATGTGGTGATGACACCACTTGTCTTCTTGAGGGTAGTACTCTCCTATCTAGGTAACGCCGTTGTGGGTAGGATGGTGGATTGGTGTACAAATAATAATTTAGTATTAAATAATGATTGTCGTTTCACCTCGTGCTGCCAATAAATCCCCATATTTGAAAATATTTGGCTCAAGAGCTGTTAGATTCCTAGGAGTAACCCTTGACGCTTCACTGCGGTGCACTGAGCACACAAAAATTCTGTTGAATAATTTAAATCAACTACATTTTGCTTTGTTCCGAAATCGGTGAGCATAGAAGTATTGAAATCTTTTTACTTTCGATGCGTTCAGTCAAGACTATCGTACGGAATAATATTTTGGGGGTCTTCTTGTTCATTTGGGAAGGTTTTTCTATTGCAAAAGAAATTCATCAGATGTATGGTAGATGCTTGTTATTTTACTCCATGCAAACCTTATTTCAAACGGTTGAATATTTTGACTTTGCCGTGTCTATACATATGTATATCACTTACTAATATTATTTTTGAAAAATAGACAAAAATTTAAATCCAATAACAAAATTTCAAATTTCAATTCAAACTGGGCACACGTCGTGGATATAATTTATCAGTACCCAAACACAATCTAACGTTAATAGAAAAAGTGCCCAGTCACTCAATAATAAAAGTATTACATAAATTACCAAAAGATATTCGTAAGAGACATCTTCATTCCTTTAAACCAGCTGTAAAGTCTTATTTATTGCACCGTGCTGTGTACAGTCTACATGAGTATTCCTGTGTTTGATCTTGGCTGTAAATATTGTATTGTGTTGGTTTTATACTTATGTGCTATAATTGACTGTAGTGATAGGTATATATTGCTGATGTTTATATTTATATTTGTATGTATATTTAGTGTATGATTATTCATTTATTTGACAATTGTCGATGACTGTAACTGACAAATATGACAAATAAATGAAAATAGTAATAATAAATAATAGTACATATTGTACATACTTGAATACTGTGTTTCACGACCACCATTCTCTAGAAATGCAGTCAGGAAATTAGCTTTTTGTGGATGACATACCTTAGTATGTTGGAGTGTCTTTTCTTCGTAATCTATCATCTTCCTTCTGCTCTCGCCAGCATTTATGTCAGCATTAGCAGTTTGGACAATTCGGGTTGCCTGTCTACCGTTTGCGTTCTTCTTTAATTTTCATTAAGCACCTGAACATGTTATGGATAATCCTCCTTTTTTAGGCATATACATAATTTATTGGAGAAACCAATTTGATCGGATTTTGTTATTCTGTCGTTGGACATATGAGTGCCATCAGCAGCAATGGAAAGCTGAGTGTTCGGCCGTATCTTATTCGTTGTAATATACATATATATGTATGCAGTATCTTTGTCTTTCTAAAATCTCTGAAGATTCAATGTCCTGTTACCACTTAAATAGGCAGTGGTACACAGTTCTAAATCTTCACTTCAGCCACAGTTTTATATGCAGAATAATCTCGGTCCGCTGTTCTTTGATGATATTTTCTTCCCAACAGCGTTATCAGAATTAATTATCTGTAGCAGTCGTCTGGTACTGTAACGTACAATTCACGTCCCCATATTTCCTTTTATATACCGAAAAGTCTTAGGTAACACAGAATCTGATAATACACGAAGCATGTTAATTAGATCTTTTGCTCTCACTCATCTCGCAAATATATTTATAGGTTTGATTGCAAAACTTTTGAACTTTAGAAGCGAGTACTGTTGAAGATTCCGATCGATAATGTCCTACAAATTACATAAATACATTTTTGCTGCATGTGTTCTTTCAAGATTTTCTTCCAACATTCATTCTCCTGCCTTCTCTTGAACTCTACCTGCGAAATTTGGAAACTGACTGTGCTATTGCCTCTCCATTGAAAATATAGCACTTTGTTGCTTCTGACAATAGAGGTCCCCACCGAATTGATAGCAGCGACCCACTGATTAATGTAAGTAGTTTTGGACACAATATGTTACATTTATAATACATACCTACGTCGAATTTGAAATGTAGGCTGCGGTGTGGGTAAATGCTGTTTAACTGTATATTTGTACAGCTGCTTGTGATTTTTATACATGAACGCGTCTATAATTTATTACGGACACAGAGTTCTATCTTTTGAAATACAACCCAATTTAATCGAATTTATCTAAATATGACCAGTAATAATACAGTTTTATTATTTTATCATTATACATATACAAGATATATGTATGTATGTATATATTTACATACATACATATATTACGTATATATCAAAGGTTTTATGTATATTTTAAAATTATAAGTAATTAGGAGTAATATATTAATATATATCTGCTAAAACTTTTAAAACGAAACTTTCTCAAGAGAAATTTTTGGACCGTCAAGATGCTAGCAGATTGAATATTTGTAGAAACCTAACATTATCTCCTTACTTTAATTTAAACCTTATTTCCACATTCTGTTTAAATCTCATGACACATATAAACGCGTTGCAAGAGGTTTTTTATGTTAGTGCACTCTATATTTGCAGTTGGTATGCATGAAGTATGTTTAAGTTGGCAATGAAAAAGATTGGTTTTAGCATATTTTAAAAATAACAAATAAGTTCAGTCCGTTGTTGCATTCTTTAGTTGTCGTTTTTTCTTTATATTATTTATTTTAACAATATAAGTTGAAACTGTTATCAAAGTGTTTTACTTCAGTAACTCTATAACACCACTGTATGCTTTATGTATATAATCACATTTTATTGCAATCTACTACAGTTTACTTCCTCTTATGTATGGGAATGGCACTAAGGAAACCAGATGGAAGCTTCACCGAAAGTGAAGAGCAAAGAGCTAAACTTCTTTTAGAGACCCACTTTCCTGAAGGAAAAAAAGTAATCTCGGAAAGTTTACACAAGGTACACAAGACACCCGCTAAGGGAGCTACAACAATGACTAGGCACATATTTATGTAGTAGCGAACGGATAAAATGGGCCATAAACACCTTTCAGCCTATTAAGACACCTGGAGTAGACGGGATTCTTCCAATCCTACTTGAGAGAGGCCAGGAGGAAATCCTACCACACGTAATCCGGATAAGTTGGAGCAGCTTAGAACTGGGATATATACCAAAAGAGTGGAGAAGGGCCAAAGTCACCTTCATGCCAAAAGCAGGTAAAAAGGACACTACACATCCGAAATCCCAAAGACCTATCAGCCTAACATCATTTCTTCTGAAAACAGTGGAAAAGGCGGTAGACAATTACATCAGGACAGATATCTTGGAGCGGGTGCCACTGCACCCCCGTCAACACGCCTACCAAATTGGCAAATCTACTGAGACTGCGTTAGTGGAGCTGACAGGTCAGATGTAGGAGGCACTGATGAAGAAAGAGACTGTAGTGTGCGCCTTTCTAGATATAGAAGGCGCTTTTGACAACACTCCGCACGAGGCTGTCAAAAAAGCATTAACCAATCGAAGGGTAGCCGGTACGACGTCCAGATGGTTGTCGCACCTGCTCTCTACCAGGACAGAGGAAACGGAGGTGGGAAACAAAACCATCTCTATTTCTACGACCAAAGGATGTCTACAAGAAGGAGTTACCTCCCCACTTATGTGGAGCTTGATAGTAGACGAACTCCTATGCAAGTTGACTAAACTAGGCATATCCTGTCAAGGGTATGCCGACGACATAGTCATTTATGCAAGGAGAAAGTTTTAGAATTCCCTCTGCGACATATGTAGTTCAAAGAGGACTTATTAATACGAAAAGGTGGTGCGAATCAGTGGGTCTAAACATAAACCCCGCTAAGACCATCCTTAAAGCATTCACAAGAAAAAGGAAACTATGTCTGAAAACAATAAGAATTGATGGGCAAGACATAGATTGCAAGAAGGAGGTGAAATACCTAGGTCTCATTCTAGATAATAAACTTTCGTGGAATAAGCATGAGCTTGAAGTAACGAACAAGGCAAAAAGGCCTTAATGGTCTGCAGAAACTTCGCAGGAAATAATTGGGGATGTAACCCAAAAATACTGCTCTGGATGTATACTGCAATAGTGAGACCAATGATCACTTATGGAGCAGTGGCTTGGAGCAAAAGAACCAACCTGCCCAGTGCGCGCGCTAATCTTACCAAAATGCAAAGATTAAGTGTGTATACATAACTGGAGCAATGAGAACCTGTCCCACAGCCGCCATTGAGGTAGTATTAAACCTTGCTTCTCTCCACATTTTGGTGGAGAACATAGAGAAAAGAACTGTATGCAGAATGATGGGGGATGGATTGGCTAGACATACGCCTCAGCCTCCTGCTGTCGAGGAAACCTGGGATGTGCCCCGAGATAGTCTGCCGAGGAGGTTCAGCTTTATGAAAAGGTTTACCACAAAGCTCAGTACCAAAAGTGAATGGGACAAAGATACCTTTTCTAAATTCAATGGCAACGCCATCAAATGGTACACCGATGGCTCCAAAACGTCAGAGGGAACTGGAATAGGTATATAGGGGCCTAGAACCAAATATTCTGAAAGCTTGGGGATGTACTTAAGTATCTTCCAGGCGGAAATACACGCAATTGGAAGATGCGTCCAATTCAGCATCGATAGAAGTTACGAAAAGCAATAGAATATCATAATGTCTGGTAGCCAAGCACGCATCAGAGCGCTGAACTTCAATGGTCAGCTCTAAAATGGTTTGGGAGTGCCTAGACAAAGTCAATGAGCTAGGCAAAAGCAATAAGGTAACCCTATTATGGGTTCCGGGACACACCGGAGTAAAAGAGAACGAAATAACAGATAATCTCGCGAACAAGGGGGCCAGAACACGTTTTGTGGGGCCTGAACCTTTTTGCGGGATAAGTAATAGTGTAATACTGGAGAAGCTCAAATGTGAACTAGAGCAGAGAAAACCCAAATGCTGGGAGAATCTCCACGGTATGAGGCAAGCTAAACCTCTTCTGGGAACATACATCCAAAAGAGATCCTCAGAATGCCATAAGCTCAGCATGACTAACATTCGTATATTGACAGGGATTTTCTCAGGCCATTGCAAACTGGATGGACATCTCAGCACAGGATCGGAATAACCAAGGATGCCAAATGCAAATTTTGTGGTGAAGAGGATGAGTCATCTATCCATCTTCTCTCAAACTGCTCTGCACTGTGCCACTCAAGGGCGTTACACCTAGGAGCACATGAAATTGAAGAGGGAGAACTACCTAATTTGAGGTCTTCCGACATCCTGCACTTTCTAAAAGGAATCGGACTAATTGGCCAGCTGTAAACACAGCGAGAATGGGGGACACAATAGATCGTTCAGGTCGTGTGGTGGGGTGTATCATCACCCCAACACCACACATACATCTATGTACCTACCCATTCTTCTGATCTCGTTCTTTCTATTGTTCTTTCAATCTTCCTCGATGTCTCACTAGTGAGAAATCTTTTTAACCTTAGCCGGGATGCCTGGATTCTTCATCTTTAGAATTTTATTAAAACTTTTTTGCTATTAGATTACATATATTAATTTCAATTTCTAATTTTTCACTTCCAATTTATGCTGCAGTGTTCCGACCATTCTTTGTTATTCTAATGTTATTAACATTTAAACTAGTTTATTACAAGTTTTATCATATGTACTGACTGTATAAATATTTTGCACACTATTGTAGAGCTCTGGAATATGCTTTACCATTAATGGGTAACCGACTACTTCATGGATTTTTTTAATGCGAGCTTTATTCAGTAACTAATTCCATACTTTTTTATGCGCACCATGTGGTTGGCACTCATCTTTTGACGGCCGTTAGGAGCATCCTGATCAACTTTACATCTTATCCGTCATTTTAAACTCTTTCATTCTCTTGAATTTTTATTCTTTTATGCTAAATCAAAGGTTTTATGACAATGTAAACATAATTGTGTGAGATTATCTGCAGACAAGGTAACGTGAAGTAACTTACAATTACCATTAAATTACTACTAAGAAAAATATGAATGTGTCGCCGCAACGACCGCCTACATATCTTGAAAAATGCATAATTTAGAAACCGTTAAAAATAAACAAACAAAATTTCGCATTATGTGAAGATATTCCATTAACATGAATTTTTACTTTAACACAAAAGTAATTTGGTTTTTTCAGTTTATTTTTAAGTATGTAACATTTTTCTTTCTAATTTTAATTAATTAATACATATGTATATATTTTATGACCTATAAGCACTTTAATTCGACATATTTTTTCTACTTAACGCTCAAATTTAAAAGATCAAATATAAATATACATTTACCCAAATTTGACAACTAAGATTAGAGAAGATAATTGAAATGTAGTCTACAAATTAGACCGAGAAAACTGTGATATATAGGCGGAACTATACAGTATTAAAAGAATGACAAATGATAAGAAACCGCTTTGTCTAAGCACTTTGTAGAAATACTTTGACTTTGAACGTATGTATTAGGATTTCAAAAATATAATTATACAAAAGATTAATTTATGAAATTATATATGAAATATGTATGGTTTTTTGCCATATTTTTTCCTAATCCTTGAACAGAATTGTTATTATTGCTATTTGGTACAAATTGAATGTCAATTTCCTCCACTGATGAAGTATTATTACTTAAGAAAACCTAGTTAGGTTCTGCAATAAATTGATTTTTAATTCAATTTCGTTTAACGATCTCCAAATAGGAAAAATATCTAAAATTTAAAAATGTTAATTAATTGAAAATAAATCTTCATCGCATTAGTTTACATAATATTTTTAAATTTTCAAAGAAAATGTTTGAGTCATACTTTATCTATACATAATTTATTGTTAGATTAGACCGTCTACCGTCAGAAATTGGAAAAAAAAACAGATATTATCTGTGACGTTTTACTGTCATCTAGTTCATCAACCAAGTAACAAGAAGAACAAAATTACTTGATTACGCGAATGCGGAGATACATGCCTTCAAGCAGACTAATCGTCTTTAAATGGTGTCTACGTGAGAAACTTAAAGATACTAGAACTAGTATGTATAAATACCTCGAAAGTAATAAATTATACAAAACACTAAACATCAGACTGCAAGAACATTTTAAACTTGTCAAGGTAGAATACCCAAATTTTAATCTGTAAAATAAACTAAATACTTTAAAGTACTTTATTTTATCTCTTTTCCGACAAAAAGAAATGTACGTATGTAAGTAACATTAGTAACCTATGTAGGTAGCTAGTAAAGTATGCAGTATAATATTACCCACCGCTTAAAGCAATTACTATGAAACGTGGATAATTCTTTTATTTTCTAAACTTTAAGAGTTTTCTAGTTATGGTCAAATAAGTGTGTGTTATTGTCTATAAATCCCTATTGTATTTTGTTTTTTACTATGACCCAACTCCCCAACTGTAACTTTCTAACTTTGTTATGATTACAATATTATCTGTATTTGTATATTTAAGTATAAATTACTTCGCTATCGT
>SMLS01023383.1:0-11616 GCA_004785975.1 Popillia japonica | reverse complement strand
TTACTCGCAGTTACATCAAATTGAAATGTGAACGCTTTCCGCGCTTCTGCCTTTTTCGCTTTGAACGACGAATGTAATTAATTTATGGAATTAAAATTATCAACACTTAAGACAAAAAAGAATCCCCACTGTACGTCGTCGCTAAAAGTGAAATATTTAAATTACCTCATACGATGCAAATGGGGGATGTAAAGGTAAATGAAATTGAGTTAACAGCTGAATTAGTCGGCGTTTGTACAAAGAGATTGCCTTTTTATGTGACGAGATCGTAAAGCCGGGGCGAAAAGTGAGCGTTTTTAATTAAAATGTGAAATAAAACGATGAGCGTAGTGTTAAGTGAGCTAGCGTGTTGCCACCGTTCTAACTCGAAAGGAGTAGGTGGCGTTCGGTTTGGACTTGGTGTGACGGTTTGTAATCGCTGGAACGTATTGGACCGTAACGGTTGTACGATCTTTGGAAGCACCCTTTTGTTCGTTATATGAAAGGAAGTAATCCGATTTGAGGAAGTTTAGAAAAACACAAACTTTCCAGGAAAACCTAGTTTAAGACTGTATAGATGTGTGTATAGAAGGATTTAATCCAATACTTGAACATTTTCAGGGTTTAGAATGATTTTATCAGGATAAACAAAAAAAAAGGCGAAGTACATATATTTTAATCTGATATGGGACTAGTTTATTTAGAATAATTTCGCTAATAACTTGTCCGACTCTTGTTGTCTTCACTTCTATTGCCATTATAGACTGCTTTACTTGTGGAGCGTTTTTCAGAAAATTCACTGGAGAAGACATGGAGAGGCTTAGCAAAGAAACGACCGCAGCCAATTTTCATGAAGATTTAGATACACACTTTGACAGGTGCGCAAAAATTCTGATGTGTGAACCAATACAAAAAAGTCTTTTAGAACGGCTCACAAACCAAGCATCTAAGTGTAAAATGGTAGTCCAAAAACTCACCACAATCCATACAGACATGGACACTTCTCAGAAATAAAAGCAATATAATAATAATAATAGTAATAGTGCCTTTATTTCCAATCTAATACACACAAAGTATAGATTACATACATAAAAACAAAAATAAAACAAGATAATCCAGAAAAGTACAAAAATATTTAACAAACAATGGCTAATACAAAAAAAGAGAGGAAGGAAAGAAGGAAGAAGCTAAGGCCGACTGCATTCGCCGGTACACTGCTGCCCAAATAACTTACGAAAAATAGTAGCTTTAAAAATCCTGATATTACAAGATTGATATTGATTGTAACATTGATTGTACGCTTGTGTAATGGTATAGGTAAGACATTTCTTAAAATGTTGTGAAGAATTGAGTGGCGGTGTTAATAGGCCTCTGAACCTCAGGTTCAGGTTGTGAACATCAGTTCTGTAAGATAGTTTTTCATGCAAGCAACTTGGCTTCTTGTATGTTAAAATTTTACAAAATAAAGAAAAGGAATGTAACCTCCTTCGGTTTTCCATGTTTAGCCAACGGATCTCGTCCAACTTAAACGAAATGTGTTGATAGTTCCTTATCCCGAAGATAAACCTCCAACATGAATTTTGTACTCTTTGAATTCTATTTCTGTCCACCAGATCCAAAAACGGCCCATACACGGAACAGTAATAGTTAAATTTACTCAATATTAAAGAATTGCACAGCATAATTTTAGTTTTTTTGTCAAATAAATAACGATTAGAATAAATAATTCTCATGTTAGAGTAACATTGCTTTATTATATTTGAAACGTGTTGTTTAAATTTCAAAGACCAGTCTAGCGTAACTCCTAAATTTTTAATACTTTCCGATAATGGCAGCGTACTACCATCTATTTGAATTTTGATGTTGTTTAGAACTCTGCTACGATCATTTTTCTTGCCACACACAATGACTGCAGACTTATCGGGGTTAAGAAACAAAGAATGCTCTTTTGCCTGCTGCGACAAAGAACTAAGATCTTCGTTTATTTCTGCACATACTCTGGCAATATATAAGGGATAACAGGAGATACATCTGAGCATCGTCAGCATAGAAATGGACAGAACAGTAATTAAAAAAATTACAGAATCTTGATATATAACCCGAAAACAGGAGAGGGCCCAAACTGGAACCTTGGGGTACCCCATTCCCAACAACCAAGGGCGAAGACGTATTACCGGACAGCCTCACAGACTGTGTACGGTGAGATAAGTATTTTTTTTAGTAATAAACACGCTTTTTCAGTTAATCCAATGTAATGCATAATAGACAACATGATTGAGTGATCAATTGTGTCGAAAGCCCTGGAAAAATCAAGCGTAACTAGTATAGTCACCTTACCCATGTCATTCGCACGCACAATGTCATCTGTAATTTTCAATAACGCGGTTTCACAACTATATCCTGGCCTAAAACCAGATTGAAACTGTGGTAGCAGATTATTGATCACAAGATGTTCACGCAACTGGGTTGCAATTATCTTTTCAAAAATGTTTGATAGTGTTGGGAATATACTAATCGGTCTAATGTCCTTAAACTCAGTGGGGGATTTCTTTTTTGGAATAGGTGTTATTATAGCATGCTTCCACTGAATAGGGAAAACAGATTCATTGATGCAAAAATGGATAATAATTATGGATAATATTCATAAAATTTTGTGATAGTAAAGGACTTGTCCACAGGAAGTTCGTTCCAACTAGGGAAAGAATTACTGGCTCCTATTATGTCACGCCCTTGAAGCATCAAATGCCTAAAATATGTTCCATTTGATCCAAATATCCAATCCAAGAACTTAATGTATTTAATTCGAAAAGACGTATTTATGTAAATCACTGCTGAGTCATTATAAAAAGTGTATTGGGACTGCAGAATAATATTTTGAATAATGACTTTTCCTACGGCCAATCTCGAAACTCATTTGTCGCAATATGTACACCCATCCCAGTTGTCTCTGCTTATTGCATTGGGGTGGAGCCCTGCGCATTGTTAAGGGCTGTATCTCTTCAGATTTTCTATGTAGCAAAATCTTTCCCGACCATTTGCCTGGTTTGTGCTTATGCCTATAATATTTTTTGAGGACTAGCAAATTTGTAAGTATTGTACCAGACCTATGTAGATCATACTGTGTACTTCACAATTTCTTGGTTTCCTTTCCTTTGTGGATTGGGGATCAGCCAAAATATCAAAAAGTTTTCTTTCATGTTTGGCGACTACTGTAACTACATTTTATAGAAATTCTGCTTGTCATCCATGTTTATTCCCAAATAGGTTATACATTTTGTGGCGACTATCGTCATTTTTTGACGACCAAGTTTTTTTCCAAGTTTTCTCTGTGGCTCCATGTATCAATTTGCTTCAGGATATTCTTCATCAGTGTGCTCTCGTGGTGCGCATCTACAACTGCAGCTCAATCATGCAGGCGAAGTTTATCGCACTTTTTGGTGAGTTTCAGACATGGTCTTATAGGCGTGCCGTAAGAATCGGTTGCAATATTCAATAAAAATTGATGATAGAATGATATAAACAAATATGGAGAGACAAGGACGTCCTGATAAGAACAAACAGATCTACCTAATTCAGTGATACGGTATTATGAAATTATCTATTGATGGGGATACCTACAGTATGTAGACTAGTGCAAACGTGTAGTGCGTGTTTACCAATGTCTTGCAATTGCACCATTAGTTTATTGAGCAAAGACTCACCCAGTATAATTATTTAACTATTTTGAATCAGTTTTGCATATGTTACGATACCACAGTTGCTCTTCACATTCGATTTTGCAAGTATGTATGTGAATGGTGGAGTAAACATTTTCAAATGTTCAGTAGTTAGTTCAACGAAAAATAAAACAAATTTCTTCTTTCGAAGCTGATGTCCAGCTTCTCAATGATGCAGAAGTAAGCATTACGAGAAGCAATAGATTTCCTTGAATGCATCAAAACAGGAAGTAGTGCATTTAGCACAAATAACTATTAAGAAATGTACGAATAATTGTATTGTAGAAGAAGGTTTGTACCACTTACCTCTATACTCTATTCCTACAACCATTTACTACACCTTTAATCTAATATCCCTAACGAATTCCAAGATTAGTTTGGGTGCCGAAGCTCTAATATTTTCAGGCTTTAGACTCGCCTGTATATGCTCGGCTGCCTCACAAGGGGAACACCAAGTTTATCCGACACGGACCTTGATGGGTCTCAACTATGTTATAGAGTGACCTCCCCTGAGTACCTAGGTACGAACTTTTATCCTAACGCACCCTACATAGTTTCTGAGAAAAATCAACGTTGTTGTGCGCGTTCTTTTCATACGGTTAATGTATGTAAGTCTCCATAAAAGCAAGCGTGTGTAGCGCTATGGACTGGATCTGCGCCTGTGCTGCAATACATAAATAAATAATCCTTCTTGCTTTATTCGCACATCGATTCGGAGATATACTCTATAATATTACTTCACCAGTAAATCTGCCTCCTAGAATATATTAAATTATATTCTACATTCCTACCATTATATGTATATCTACACAAGTACTCGCTTTTCCTTTAACATACTCGAGGCGCCGCAGGAACCGTCAACTTATTTATATGACCGGAAGATTTAAGATGCAATACTAAAATCTATTAATAGTAATAGAAATTTCTTAAGAAAAAACGTAGCGATGTCGAATCCACGGATGCCTATCGCAGCTTGTGTATATAGGAACACCCAAAGCGCGTGTCAATCTTATCATCTTCACGAAGCTCGGTGTGAAAAACATGTTGATATTTTTAAAAATCTGTCCCCTGCTCCATTTATTCGACTAGAATGTGTTATACCTTATTACAAAATATAAATGAAGATAATATGAGCAAGAATTTCAGGTATTTCTTTGAAGTTGCAGTAGCGCGATCAGTTCTATTAATTTAATTTTTTACGAGATATTTATATGAAGAATTTCAACAACATAATTTCGAAATTAAAAATTAAATCGATTGCCTGTAAAAAGCGATAGTTACAGCATATTATATTCTGTTGCTTCATATTATAAATAATCCACAATACAACCAATAAAATTTAAAATGTTAGCTTGCCTCTATTTTTAAAATTGGTACTATCACGCATGCAGCAGGACAATATACTCTATCTAAAAATACTCTCTACTCTCGACATGATGAAACGTAGAAAAATGCAATTACACAACGATAACGGTGGCAACAAGTGCGTATGTACGCGATAGTGCTCAAAGCAATTACCTGTAACGGTATGGATATTTTTATTAAACATGGATCTGAATTGTTCACACGTTATAGTTTTAAAACACGCTCGAAGGGAAAACTTTATTTATTCCTTTTTATTGGTGCTGTGTAATTTGCTATCGTAACAGACTAATTAAGCTTGTGTTAATTTTATATCTATATTCCAATTTCAAAGCGTCTGTCATAATAAAAATCCTCTCGTAATTGGCGTATTCGGACCAGGAATCAAGTACTCAGAACAGAAGAAACATACGCTACCATCTTCCAAGCAGAGAGAAATGTAATTGCCACTACTTTGGAGCTACTCTGTGGTGTATGAAGAAGTACCAACAGAAAAGAATTCAAAGACAGGGGAGGGCAGCTAAGCATCCCTTTGAGAGAATCTTCCTGGTTTGAGACATCCTAAGATATTATTTGGAACTTTCAACGAGCAAAGATCAAATGCCATGCTAGAATTGTGCGGGAAGCACATAGGAAGGCTATATCTGAAACAGAGAATGACTTTCCGACATCCCTCATTCATCTTTCAATCATAAGGTCTACAACTGTAGTGTGAATAACAAGTTTGGAATGGGCCATAAAACCACTTACAACTTCTTCTCCTATTTCCTTATACCTTTTCGGGTGTCGGATGAGGGTCCCATTTCTTCTACCTACTTTTTCCACTCTTTTCTGTCTCTTGCTATTGCTTTCATTTCTTCCAAGTTCTTTCCCTTTCTTTCTCCTATTTCTCTTATCAGATCAACCGAGGAGAAGATGCCCAGGCCTTCTGTTTTTTGAGTATCCGGTCTCCATTATTTTTGTCGTAATTCTATTTGTCTTCATTCTTACTATATCAGAAATCCAAAATAGGCAATAAAAAGAGAATCAGTATAATGCATAATACATAATTTAGCATAACATATCAACACAAGATAAGAAAATACCTGCAAATGCAGTTACACCCACAGAACATTTAATAGAATTAGCAAAACAAGTCCGCAAGACAATATCACAATTTTTGGCAGAGTGAAACAAAGGCGCTCTGAGCAACATATTTGTCGTCGGCGTTGGCACAACGAAGGGTTCAGATAAACGTGAAGGCAATCGTGGTATGTAGAAACCAACTCTGGAAAGTTAGTTGGCATGCAGCTACAGTGACCGTAGAAACATGATCCGAGAAGCTTAGTTTATCATCAAACAATACATCCATATCCCTTACTAGTGTAACTCCGTTCTATCTCGGTGCCATCAATACTGTAGCCGGAAATCATTCTGCTGGTTCTCCGAGTAAACTAGAGACTAGAGAGACTAAAACTGCTAGACACCATCCGAAAAGTACATCTAGGGTTGAATCCAACACAGACGGTGTTTCAACCGCTCGGCTGCGTAAGCCATTGTTGGAGAATCGATGAGGTTGACCAGGTCATTAATAAATATTATTACATAACAATGGTCCAAGATCTTTGGGGTACACCAGAGGTAGAAGTGTATGTGATTGATCTGTATCCATTATAGTAGACCATGATTTCTGTATCACTAAGATAAGAGTTCAAGATGCTATGGTCAATGGGGTCAAAGGCACTGGAGAAATCTATACCTATAGACTACATCAATCTGTTTTGCTTTATCCAGTCATTCACGCAAGTCTTGAGTTAACGTTAGACTAGTTAAGATTAGTGATGGTCGATCTCTCAAGGAGAAAACTGCCTTGACATGGTGATAGGAAAGTTCTGATATGGTTATATATTGTCTCGTATAAATTTGACTCAAAAACTTTCGCAAAGATAGGCAAGATAGTTATGGATTGGACAAATATTTGCATGCTTCCAGATGGAGGGAAAAACAGATGCAATTGGTCAAATACGGGGGTACCAGAATTCTTCATCCTCTTCACGTCTTTTAAACACTTCATTCTCCGAGATGCTTGGCATAATAAGAGCTGGAAAGTTATTAAAGGTGTCAGGAATATTTCAGACGTCAGCTCTTGGAAGAGAAACAATCACTATTCTGCAGGATTATGTCCAATACTCATTTTATAAGATTCTTTTAGGTCGATGCAGTAACGGAAACTTATTTCTTGTAAAAAGGTTTAAATTTTTCATGATTATTCTTCAATATAATGGATTGTAAAAAATCCCAATCTTTTCATTGGGATCCCAAAGTTTGTAATTTTTTGGCTGGGCTTGGTTCGTTAGAATAAACATCACAGTACTTGAAAATGAAACATTTAAAACACAGGTTATACATACCTCTATCAACATTGTTTGAGAAATGTTCAAAAGAATTTGAATGTATTGCAATGGGAATCTCAGCAGAATTCTAACCTTTGTCCTACTGACTGAAGAAGAAATATACCTACCGCCACGATGTGCGTATCTGTTGCCTTCATTTGTAATTTTGAAACCAAAATATTGTTCATAACTCTTTGAATTCATTTTCTGAAAAACATCCTTTGCGGTTTTGTAATATATACCCCACAGGCACTCTGAAAGTGTTCGAAGAATCTTTACGATCTCTTGTGCAGTTTTATATTTTTGAAAATCAATTCAAAACGTTTAGCAGAAAAAAATCTTTTGCCAAAACTACGAATCAAATTGTCTATGCCTTTGTTCACCCTAACCTTTATATCAGATTGTCGCGATCATCAAGTAATTTCTAGATTTATCAAACTTACTAGTATTCTAGTATTCATTCGTAATTGAGTCAAATATTCCTGCAGTGAGCTACAACTTTTATCTAGAAAACTTATCTCACTTAGATTTTCCAAACTAATCTGCAGATTATAGCTCTCACTTAATCGAACTTATTTCGCCCAAGCCCTTCAATCGTTTGTTCTGAATATCAATTAAATCTCAGTCGCCATCAAAGTCCGCCTTGCTCAAAGCTCCTCAACAGAATCTGCCTGGAGTTTAACTTTCAGGTTGGAGATTTCTGCGTGTAAACAAAGAACAAAGAAGTCAAGAAGTCATTCTTCCTGCTGGAAATGATAGTGACCCTACCGTCTTGGACAAATCTTGCTATGTAGCTAAAGTTGCAGTTCTACTGCAAAATTCGAACTTGAAGTCGCCTCTTAAATTATCTGACGTTCTGGTGGATACAAAAAGAACGTCTAATACTTCAAGAATCTAAACCACATGGGCTAGATTGCCTGACATCGTTCACTCACTTTTAAGTTAGGTTTTAACTTACAGAGTGGTTGATATATTGCACTCTATTACCTACCTTTCAGCCCAACAGAAATGTGTGGTATTTTCTTTTATTTGGCATAGATGTATGACTCATCCATATCACCAATAGGTTTTCCCTCTTGCTGAAGCCTCTTAATATCTCGTAAATAGTGTGTTCTGGGGAATCTAATGTTATAACGCTCCATCAATACAGTGTAGACATAGTCCTCTCGGTACATGTTGCACGCTCATTAGCACGGAATAACTAATACCACAGTTGCAATTAGGTGTCCACCCACCTATCTGATCAGCGACCCAATGACACGTGAAGTATTTGTTATGTTTGCCAGTGCGTAACCTTCAAGAGACTTTTGTCTACCTGTAACTGTTGCAACAACCATAAAAGGAAAACCATTTCCCTCGTGCATTCAGAAACCATTACTTTACATTGGCTGTACAATATAACATCGAGTTCATGTTTCTTGAGTTGCAATGCAGCAGTAGTTCCGTCGTTTACACAACTTTATGTATTCTATAAGATATTTATTGAACAAAAACTATATGTGTATTGCAAGTGTTCTCTATACATGTCTAATATATTCATTTCGCAGGAAAACGCTTTTGGCTGTTGACCAAATAGAAACTATTGTCGTATTGTACTCCGCACTATTAGAAATATGTACTGTTTCTCAATACCGAAATCCATTGAAGACATAAACATCTATACACTTCGCGATTTTGCGATTTACGATCAAATTTTCTGGAAACGTTGCAGCTGTAAATTCTTGCTTTGTGGTATAGAGCAATGCATGTAATACAAAGAACTCCCACCTATGTATGTACATGGTAGTCTCTCAATGTTTTTTATTCTAAATACGAATTTATGGCCGCTTTGAAATTAACATCGTGGAATTCACGTGTTAGTATTCTATGCACGTGTATGTATGTTACGTGTAATATTAGTGTCGTGACTAAAACCTAGAATTATAGAGGAAATCCTCCTTTGCTTCAACTTCAAATCTTTGTCTAAGATTGGATTTTTTGTTTATTTTTGCCTGTTTGTTGAGTGCAGACTGTCCTTTTAGTAACCCTACAATTAACTTAAAAATTCGCCAGACTTTGTTTAGAAGGTCTTCTCTAAATTTGGGCACATACTCTTTAATAAATTTCTATCCTCCGAAACTTTTCCTCCATTCTAGAGCTTTGTCCACCCAAAATTTTGTAATGGTTTCGGCTACTCTTCTTTTAGTGGTTGCACACGATGGTATAGCTATGATGAATGGCTTGGATATCTCTTCCTTGGCTAAGGTATCTAACTTCTCATTACCATTAATACGCTTGTGTCCTGGTACTGAAGCTTAGGAGATATTGCTAGCTTGATTGTCAGTGAATATAGCTATGGGCATATATCCTGTTCATTGCCTTAGTATTTCTGACACAGTAATGGATAGCAACCGTTTCTGCCTGAGAAACTTGAGTTTTCTTTGATAGATTTAGACTGGCTTCAGGTCCTGATTTAAGCTCAACATAATGTGGCTGGCACAATATACAGGGTGTTCGCGATATACAAAGCATCCTTTTAAGGGATGATAGCTACAACGATTTAGAAACAAAAACATATAATACACCTTGGGTCTATCTGTAAGCGTAAACGAGAAAAAAATTATTTCTAAAAAACCTTATTTGGTCAAACTGTATAAGAAAACTCATCCATATTGCTTCTTAAATAACCAAAAAACCATATCAAAAATTTAGGGTTGAAAATAACTGAAAACAACCATGAAAACGAATTATTTCATACTTTGAAATTGAAGCGTGGTGTCATTTGTCTTTCACCATACTGTACCCGTATGCAGTTAGAAGCGCAGATGCATGCCAAGCATCATCTATTTATACGACCTTGAACTTGTATCGTACGAAGTCAATGGCCATATGTTTTAAAATAAAGGTACCTTTGCGGTTTTTTTAATAATGTTATGACAATAAAATCGATGTTATGTTGAAGTTAGAGTGAAAGGGCGTATTTAATAGTAGCCTCCGATCGGTAAACGAAAATTTAAGTTGAGGGAAAGTCGCATTGAATGAAATCAATGTAATTACTGCAATTATGTTATGGCGCTTTAAGCTCTTTCGTAAAGGCTACTACAAAATTGAGTTCTTTTCTTTTATTTGTGATAAATTGGTGGTCCTAAAAAGGACTTTTTTGAGAGACAGGAGAAAATGTATTACAGGAAAGGCTCGATGTGTTGCCCATTTTCAAGAACATACGCCTGTAATCGTCGTAAATCTTGCACTAATCAGCTGCCGGTGTACAGTATGCGTCGAAGTTTGTGACATGAGAAATAATTTTTTTTCTCGTTTACGCTTACAGATAGACTCAAGGTGTATTATATGTTTTTGTTTCTAAATCGTAGTAGCTGTCATCCCTTAAAAGCATGCTTGGTATTTCGCGGACACCCTGTATATCAGAGAAAATGATTTTAAAGCCAAAATGATGGTAGAGCTGCCACAGCTTCAAAAACCAGTAAGAAATATTTCAGGATTAGATTGAGACTCAATCTATTCAATCATATTTTCAGATATCTAACCTGTCTTTGTACATATTACTAGGGACATATCAAGTAGTAGTAATATTTGCCTGTTTGAATTCTGTGCCTCCTCCTCCTTGGTTTAAACTACTGTCCTTGAAATCTTCTGACTTGTAATGTTTGCTTTCTATTGTATGGATGGTTTAACAAAAAATGGAAAGAATCTCTTAGTGGAAGGATAGTGTTACTAAGGGTGTATATTTTATGCAAATCTAAATATAGACGATCTATTATAGGCGTAGCTTCTGGATAAAGAAAGTTGAATACTCATCATATTTAGACGAATTTTCCTAGAAAAGCTATGTGTAGGTATAGGTCTTTTCCAAGGAGGAGGAGAGTTCAGATTTCATTACACAATCAATCTATTTACGGCATTAGCTTCACAATGCAATTACTGTCAATAGATGGTCAATAATATACTAATTAGTTAATTAATAGGTACGTTTAATTATATGCGGCCGACGTATGATTAGTAGGCCCTTCTTAAGTCAGTCCCTCAAGTTATGAGAACATTCCATCTGCAATTATTTTGTACGTCTTTTGTTGTTAGGATCAAACTATATTAATTGAGGACTTGAATTCAAATTGTCAACTTCGTAGCAATAGAATTTGTTCATTCTCTATAAATGGATTTCATTTGCATTCACTAATTCAATTATACGC
>SMLS01023374.1:0-14182 GCA_004785975.1 Popillia japonica | reverse complement strand
AGGTTTTTATACTTGGAATCGGTTTTGATTCGGGAATGTGTATGGAGGAAAAGGTTGTTGAGTTGGATAACGTAATGGAGGTTGAAAATGCTGTATTTGTTGGGGAAATCGTTGTTGATTAAAGAAAGGGTTTGGCTGTGATGTTGAGGGTTGTGCTGGAGATTGCGTTCGAATATTAGGGAATGTTGTTTTTTGGAAACTGTGCATGGCTCCTGGCGTAATATGTTGTAATGGCTTGTGTTGACGTTGTGGTGCTGTCAAAATTCCACATCGATATTGCCAATTTTGGTATTCCTGAACGTCACATTTGCATCGCTAGAAAATATCGGAATTGCGGAAATTACAGCTTGCGACATTGAACTTCGTGTGAGTTTGGCTGAGTGTTGGTGATGTTTATTGTTAAGCTTTCTATTGCCGTTACTAAACTATCAAATGACATAAAAATTTGTTTTACTTACAGGATACAAATTACCACGTTGTGTCGAGATTTTGATCGTCACAACCGTCCTTAATTATGATGATGATATTTAATCTTCACCGCGTCGCTTCGAGATTTTGATCGTAGCAACCGATGTCGCTACTGTCGAAATAATGGTTCCAGGTCCCAAAGAATTGAAATTCACTCACGATTCGGCGTTGGTAATCCTCTTCGTGATGGCCACTGGATCCTACTGACGCCAGTCAAGTGTTTGAAAATAAAAACTTGGAAAAAAACCTTTATTTACAGTACCACAATCTAGAGTGTATTACATCGTAATTACCACTGATCTTAATTTCTAATTACACGGTTTTTATATTATAAAAATACCTTAACTAAGCAAAACCTATATTCTAGTAAAATCTAGGAATTATGATCTAATACTGATCTTACAATGATCTCACTGCTGCAGGTGCAATATGTGTATTTAGTAAATAGAAAAGGTGTACTTTTGCAATGAATTTCTACAAAGTGCGAGGTACGTGTTACATTTCCTTGTCCTAACTTCTAAGAGGAAGGCCTAAAAAGAACTGCATAGTATTAAAATAGATGTTATAATAAGTCAGTATCAATATAGCTTCCGTTCAAATAAATGTAAAATTGTAACTGTAGGAATCCAAAATACCAGAATATGGAATGGTGGAATGAAAAAATATAGTTCTTTGAGACAACATATACAGCAGTATTAAAGAAGTTTATCGTGTATCTTTTAGTATTCTATAAATTAGATATACAGATAGAGATTAGATATCTAGACACTTTTTGGGAAACAATATATGGCGGAATACATGCAATTTCAAATGATTAATTGTACTTTACTATACCAATTAATTTTTATTACAGATCAATTTACAACATCATGCAAGAGATTCTATTTGTATTACATGGTTTTGTGAAGGTAAGTACATGCTGCATCAGATTCCATGAGTAATCATTTCACATCAATTATTTGAAGATATTTTTCTTTTAGCCTTGCTAGTTTGTTCCCATCTACTATACACTTGTATCGTTCGGGTAAATATGATCCGAAACATAAAAAAAAATCTAACAAATAATATTCTTAAAAACTTAGAAATTACGGATAATAATGAAATATTGTTATAAAAAGCAATTTTTATGATTTACAAGTTCGACAAAAGTATGTACAGTGAGTTTTACAAAAATATTTATGACAATTTATTATTACACACCATATTTGTTTTATTGTCTTTAGTTGTGCACTTCCAATGTTTTGAATTCTTTCAACAATATTTCGCAATTCCTCTGTTCTTGGCATGTGTTCTGCTTTATATGCGGCTCTGTAGGATAAATTTTCCTAATTCTTCAAAAAATATTGTTCTTTTAGTTAGCTTGTTCGCTTTCCAATTTGGATCTACAGATACTCCTCCATAGATCAAAGGCATTATAAGCTGACATATCAAGCGTATTATGGAATACTATCATAGGCCAGCGATTTGTTTTATCTCTACTAAAATATATTTACATATTTTCCTACAGGACAAACCCGAATACGGAAAAGGTACAGAACGAGTACACAATAATGTACATATGTAACTGACAGTCTAGTGGCTTGCACGCTGCACAAAAACTAAACAAATGACACATTACCGTAATACATATGCATATATATGCATATGTAGTATATCCAAATCGTTCAATAGTTATCAGAATTTTACATAATTTGATACATTTTCTAAACGGTAATTTTTTGAAAAAACAATCAAAAAAAACCTGTGTGTGATAAATTGCATTAGTTACGCGTTAGTGTCGTTGTTTATTGTTATTCTTTGCACAATTACACACTTCTTTTGTTTTACTTATTTATTATACTCCTATTATCTATTAATGGTTTTAAAACTTAAAATTTATATATTTTATTACCCTTAAATTTAAAAAGAACCAAAGAAAAAGATATTTAACGTTATTCGAATTACGGGTAATAAAACACTTATTGTGCGATAACGATGGTGGGGATCCCTAAATGTTTAAAACAATAAGTGACCTCGCTAGCTCATACGGTTGGAGGGGGTGGGAGATAACAACCACAGATGATAGATGCCGGCGCCAGGAACCGTTATCTCAAACTTATTATTTTCTCCTAACACGGGATGTTCCAAATCCGCGTCCACGGGATCAAGTATCGGTAGGTTACTATGATTACAATAAGGGCAGCCAAAACCAGACGCAATAAAAGTCAACAATTAACAAGAACCGATATATGTATATTGACAAAACAAACGATGGTACAGGTATCAAACAATTTACAAATCAACACAACAACGGGTTGATGTTGGTACGAAATACGAAAAATACATTGCACAAAAAAATTACCGAAGTTACAAAGATATAACGAAAGAACTATCGGTAAAATTGAACATACATTGATTTCAACAAAACAATACAATACAACACAATAACATAAAAAACAAACAGTATGACTTAGCTTAACTCCAGACAGGTACGAGCGCTTCCTATTTTCTTCATATAAATCCCCCGAAGGGTGAAACACAGACGTGCAACTAACCGGTTAAAATATAAATGCTAACACTAGCTCTTTAAACGATACGAGAACACCACACGATACTTCACTTGGATTAACCGGATTTTTGAAGAAGTCGGAATATCAGATTACCGTAGTCTTAGAGCCAAACTTCGTAAGTCAGTGATTTCTTTCTTTCTCTCAAGATCCCACTTGTAGGGGTCTTGACGGGTCGCTGGTTTCGCGCCACAATTCCTGGGTCGCTAATTGGTTACTTAAGGGCCTTGGTTGTTGATTGGCTGACACTGGTGGTGAGATGTTATTAGCCAATAGCGTGCAAGATGGTCTGGATGATGTGACAACGACGGTTAACAACTGCGCATGTGTTCTGTTGGTGCACGAGTACTGTCAGCTCCTTTGTTGCCGCGCCGCCGATCCTAAGCCGGATACGCCAACTGCGGGTAGTACGTACTGCGTAGTAAAAGGTTTTCTTTGACGCATATAGCCGACGCGCACCTGCTATACACAAACTGAAATACACACTATACGCGGGTCAAATTGTTAAATACATACAGATATGGCTTAAAATTACATATGAAATATTGTTTGACAGTGATATGATAAGTTGCAAATTTATGAAAATACAGGTTACAAAGTAATACAATTGACATTTAAAGTTTCATGAAAATTTAGGTTACATTTACAAATATGACAAGACTGTTTACAGAATAATACAATATTATTTACAAAATATATGCAGAGCGACGTTCTTTCGTTATAAATATTCTAATTAAATTTTGAACCGTAACAATTTTATAAAATAATTCTAAAACTATGACATTTAACAATAGGGAAATACATACATATTGTCCTTAATTTTGCAATGTAATAGAACTAAAATGTATTACTTGCTATTTGAAAATTTTTCTGAACTGGTGGAAATTTGTGTGCTAAATGTTCTCTTCTTCCTAAGATACATACATATTTGTCTTGTGTCTATAGCCTTGTATTATTTTTTACCGCATATGTAATATGTCGCGTTTTTCTCGTTGCAGACGAAATAAAAGAGGCGGCTTTAAATATGTGCGATTGCATTGCGAGTTTTAAATTTAAATACGAAGTGCGATGTTTGCGTAATTGAATGAATTACTTTAATTAATTTCTTTAAAGCCATTTAATGATTTAAAATATTTAACATTTACAAACACAATATAAAGAGACATGTAATTGTATGTGTTAATGTTATCAGTAAAATTAATGTTTCAGGACACAGTTACGGCGATGACGTCAAGTTTCACAGACAAGTTTCTGAAAATAATTCAAATATTAGCATGTACATATCAATCATAAACTTATTACTAAGGATACGTTTGTAGAAATCGAGCGGCGTCTCTAACTGTTATTCAGTCCAATAAATCAGCTGTTCCCGCTATGCCCTTCTTCAAACTTCTTCTTCAAATAACACTGGTTAACAGGTTTTATTTTATTCCACTCTGATAGGTGTACGTTTTGGACTTTTTCATTGTATATATATATATATATATATATATATAATCAATGAATTATATATTATTTACCCCTTAGGGGTGTTAAGATATTCTAGTCCACTTAAGTATGTTCTCCTTTCTTGTGAATAAATGTTGTCCAAACTTTCTTGTTTCTCGCCATCTTCTTTCCGTCATTCCATTGGAGTCCTCGTTTTTTTAAATTGTCCGCTATCACGTTATCCCACGTTTTTCCTGGTCTTCCTCTCGGTCTCTTTTGGGTTGTCTTCGCCAGCCATACCTTCTTTGCCTGTCTTCCTTCTTCCATGCGTGTCACATGTCCAAACCACTGTAGCTGTTTCTTCTCAATAGTTTCCAGAATAGGTTCTACTTTTAATTCTTCTCTTATAGCTTCATTTCTTATTCTACTTAAACGTGTAACCCCTTTCACTGCTCTCAGGTACTTCATTTCGATGGCTTGGATTCTGCTCCTCAACTTGTTATTTAGTGTCCAACTTTCGCAACCGTAGGTTAAGATTGGTTTAAATATTGTATTATACACTGTTATTTTAGTTTTTCTCGATATTTCCTTATTTCGTATAAACTTACTGTTTAAAGCATAGTATAGTTTCGTCGTGTTTTCCAATCTGTTGTTTATTTCCGCGTCTTCTTTTCCGTCTTTGTGTATATTTACCCCTAGGTATCGGAATATCTGTATTTGTTCTATCTGTCTTCCGTCAATTTCAATTTTCACTTTTGGTTCGTTTTTATCTATGACCATCACTTTAGTTTTATCTATGCTTATTTTTAAGTTTCTCTTTTTTAAAGCCATATTCCAGATATTCATGTTTATTTGCAGATCTTCTCCATTTTTTGCATACACTATTATATCATCAGCGAAGGCACTCTCTGCTAGTTCCACCCGTTGCAGATTCCTATACCCCACCTGTAGCTTTTTTGTTGTTGATTTGATTTGTCTTAATCCCTCCTTAGTCAAGAACTCTTCTGACATCATATTCCCTGTTCTCACGTAGTTCCTGGTTGTCTTGTATACGGATGCTATGGCTCTCCTTAGGGTTTCGCTTACTCCTCTTCTTCTAAGGCTATTCCATACTTCCTTTCTTGGGATGCTGTCGAAGGCTTTTTCAATGTCTATGAAAGCAACATATATAGAATTATTTGTGTTCTTTTCTATTAGTTGTTTTATTGTAAATATGTTGTCTTGAACCTCTCTGCCTTTTCTGAAACCACTCTGTGGTTCCTCTAGTTGTTGGTCAATTGTTTTTGATAACCTTTTCTCTAAAATTCGCTCGTATAGTTTTAGCATAATACTAAGCAGTGTTATTCCCCTGTAGTTCCTACATTCTCTAATGTCTCCTTTTTTATGCAAAGGTAATACGATCCCTATTTCCCAATCATTTGGTATTTTTCCTTGCTTCCAGATCTTATTAAATAATTGTTTTAACACCTCTATTCCGTTCTTATCCAAGTTTTGTACCATTTCCGTTGTTATTCCGTCATGCCCGGCTGCTTTGCCCCTTTTTAACTTCTTAATTGCTTCTGCTATTTCTTCTTGTGTAATCTCATCCTCTGTAATACGTTCCTCGTTATATACAAAGACGTCGTTTTCTTCTTGTTCTTCTGCCGTGTCGTTTTGTTCTATATTGAGTACTTCCTCAAAGTACTCCTTCCATCTCTTCATTATATCTATCTCATCCTCTAATATACTTCCATCTACTGCTTTTATACACGTATTTTTACTTTGTTTGTCTTTTCTTAGTGTCTTCAATATTCTGTAAAGTAACTTTTGATTGCCCTTGCTGTCTCGTTCCATTTTTTCTCCAAATTCCTCCCAGGCTTTCTGTTTTTGTCTTCTGACCAACTCTTTGACTTTTGATCTTTGTTCTTTGTATTTGATGTAGTTGTCGTGGTTCCTTTCACTAAGATATTTCTTCCACTTTTGTTTTTTTCATTGTAATTCTGAAAATATTTTCAAATATTGGCTATCACTTCAGGTTTCTGAGATATGTTTTTTTATACATACATATAAAAGAAACTATCAAATTATTATCATATTAACGGGCATGTCTGAACAGGATTTGACATGTTTGGGCTTCCTATGCATGTCCCGTATGTGTGTAAACAATCCTAACAGTTTTTGTTATGTATGTGGAGAATTCACCGTTCAACAGCATAGACGAAATATTACACCTTTAATAGAAAAATCGTATAATTTTTATTTTCAATTAAAAATTACAAATCAAGACATGTTGCTACAATATCTGTGCACGATGCCTCATAAAATAATTTTACCGCCATTACACATAAAATTAGGTCTGATGAAGAATTTCATCAAAACATTGGACATTGGACAAAAGAGGGACCAGAATTTCGATACCTTAAGAAAAATTTCGTAATATATCTGAGGCAAAACTTAAAGAGGGGATTTTTATAGAACCCCAGATTAAACTGTTACAACAGGATCGAGAATTTGACGTCCTCTTGAGCGATTTAGAACGGACTGTTTGGGATCCATTTAAAAATGTGACAAAGAATTTCTTAGGAAATAAAAAATATGGAGATTACGAGGAAATTGTTAGTAAACTTCTTAGAAGTTACCATGCATTAAGCTGTAATATGAGTCTTAAAATACGCTTGTTGTATTCGCATCTAAACTTCTTTCACCCGAATCTTGGCGATGTTAGTGACGAGCATGGGGAAAGATTTTATCAGGATATTTCCACTATTGAAAAACGCTATCAGGGCAAGTGGAATAGTGAGATGCTTGCTGACTACAGTTGGACTTTAATTTCGGAATGTTCTTCATCCCAATATAAAAGAATAGTGAAAAGATTTTCTAAATACGTCCCAGAATAGCATATCCTTAGTTAATGTTAGTATTGTATGATCAATATGAATTTCATTGGTTTATAATACCAGACGTGATAGAAGAATAAGTTTGTATATAATTCATAAAGAAAAATAAAAAAAATGAAAATTTGTTCTGTGTAAATTGCTTTGAAAATTTGTGCAGTATAAACTTAACATTGCAACAGCAAACAGTTCAGAAATTGTGCTAGAGCTGCACTAAGTCAAAGTGGTGTAAGATAGTGCGTAGATAATTAGAATATATTGTAAAGTTGAAGCAATATATGGTTGAACGAAATCGAGACATTATTGATCCAACATACAACTAATGTATAATAAGCATCATAAAAAACTGCATCATTATAACACCCAGAGTTCAGGAAAAAATTATAGTTGTTATCCAGAAAATATCGATATCTTATTATTTTCAAATATGTAACAACTAATATTTTTGTTAGTTCTATTAGAAGTCAGTATCGTAGTCAGTACAGTTAGTATCCGTTTGTTAGTATCTACATACTTGAGTGATACAGTTTTAAAGTTATTTCTAAAAATATAATTAGTTTTATTTTGTTAAATCGCCAAAAACCATAATCCTTCAAATACTTACCTGTGATTAGTCAAATTTTTGTTTTATAAATCATTCTTGGCTCTTACTGAGCAAAGAATCATATTCTATATCTCAAAAAGCTCTAGCTGTCAGTTGTATGTATACAATATGTATTTACATATAGTGCAGTGTATAGTGTTAACCAGACAGAAATATTGCGATTGGAATTTAATAAAGATTTTTGAAATCCAAGTTATCTACAGAGAATATGATACAACGGATAGAATATGCCAAGCATAACCAGAATTATACATATGAATGTTATGTATGTATATGTAGTACCTATATCCAAATCGCTCAATAGTTACCACAATTATACATAATTCGATACATTTTCTAAAGGGTAATTTTTTGAAAAAACAATTAAACAAAAACCTGTGCGTGATAAGTTGCATTAGTTACGCGTTAGTGTCGTTGTTTATGGTTCTTCTTTGCACAATTACTTCTTGTGTTTTTACTTATTTTGTATATTATTCATTAATGGATTTAAAACTCAAAATTTATATATTTTGTAAAATAATTCTAAAACTGACATTTAACACTAGGGAAATAAATAAAATGCAGTAGAACTGAAATGTATTACTTGCTATTTGAAATTTTTTCTGAACTTGTGGAAATTTTTGTGCTAAATGTTCTCTTCTTCCTAAGATACATCTGTGTCTTGTGTCTATAGCCTTGCATCATTTTTACCTCTATATGCAATATGTCACGTTTTCCTCGTTGTAGAGGAAATAAAATAGGCAGCCTTAAATATGTATAGGTATGTTCGATTGCATTGCGAGTTTTAAATTTAAATACGAATTTATTATTAATTCATTTAAACCCATTTATGAATTTAAAACTTTTAACATTTACAAACACAATATAAAGAGACATGTAATTGTATGTGTTAATATTATCAGTAAAATTAATGTTTCAGAACACAGTTACGGCGATGACATCAAGTATCACAGACAACTTTCAGAAAATAATTGGAAGAATATTAATGTACATTGGCCTGCTTCTACTGGTTGTTATGTTCATTATACCGTTTGTAATATTTCGTATTTGTGTGCATTTTACACTCAAAATATTCTATGGAAAGTTATATGGAGGATTATTAAATGGTGGTGATTTAATGTTTGCAATAAATTCACGTAAAACTGTCATCAATATATTAATATTTTATTCATGTCCACGAAACAGATTTGAACGAGAGGCATTAATAAAATCGTTTATTGGAAAAGTTCACAGTTCAACTGATAAATTTCGATGTAGTATCAAAAAAATCTTCGGATATTTATATTTTATTAAAGATCAAATAAAATCACATGAAGTGCTGAAAATGGTAGATTATAATACGGCTTATATAACCAAAAACGAATTACACGATTACATTGAAAAGAATTGTTTGACAATTTCAGCAAATCAGATGTGGAAAGTGTCAGCTTTCAGGCAACCAATATGTAATGATGGAACTAATGATTCAGAAAGTCCGCAATACGTAATGGTAATAACAGTTGTACACTGTGTGGGTGATGGTCCTGCCGTTGCATCGGTTTTTAAAAAGGTTCTAGAAGAGGATCTTAGTAAATCGCGAGATTTACCAATTAGAAAACATATAAGGCATAGTAGACCATCACTTAATTTGAGTGATGCTTTCATTTATAGAAATCCGCTAACCTCAGAATTAAACACCCGAGAACTGAAAAGTGCAAACAATTTTAACTGGCACGTAGTAACACATATTGAAACAAAGCGAAAATATATTTCAATAGTGAGAGAGATAAAAAGGAAACTAGGTGTCAACTTCATGGATGTGATTGGAGCAGCTATTTATTCTAGTATCAACGATTACATTATGACGGCAAGTAGTTATTATGTCACTTGAAGAATGGCTTCATTAACAATATTTTGATTGTGTTTACAGACTTATAATTCTCTTTGGCCATTATATTTCCTTGAAAAATGTTGCCTTAACCAGAAATCATAGCACCTGTCATAGCTCTCTGCACTATCTACACATCAAAGACTTGTTTTCCCTGTAATTGATTCTTTTTTTTCCATTTAGATTACATCCATGATTTTGAAAAGCTAATACATAGCTGTCTTTGTTGTCTAGTAGTAAATAAAATGGAGAGTAATACATAACAGACCATTAAAACTACGTTTCACAATGCGGTGAAATAGTTTTTCACTAACGAAACTTATTCCTTATATTAAACAATAAGATATTAAGATTATGTTTAAAAGTTATTGTTGTTACGAATAGTGCCATCTAGCGGCCGAGCACTTTAAATGCATTTGTAGTGTACTGTTGTTTATCTGGACGGTTCGCGCGTATTCTGGAGACATTCTAGAGAGGGCGTTCTGGAACGGTCTAGTTTAGTTTAGTGTTATGAATTCTAGAAGCTATATTTTAAGTATAGAAGGGTGATAATCTCGTATGAGGGACAGTCTTTAATTAGCGCGTAATTAGAACGGACTCTGATAATAAATACGAAACGTGTATATAAATAATTTGTGTTAGTTAAAATAAATAGTTTAAGTTAGTGTTCTTTGTTCAGTGTTAAATTAGTTTAAATAAATACTCCTGTGAAAATATTATCGCCTGAAGATTATTTAAAAACCCTAAAACGTAACATTATTATCTACTTAATGTAAATAAAATCTCAGTAATACTGATATCTCTGGGAATCTCTTAGTAAGCGCCTATCCGGCAATTTTTCATCGCTAGTTAGAATAATTTTCGCGTTGCTTTACGTGGATCTGCTTTACCAAAAATTTTCGGATTCATTGTCTCCAAGCATTCTAGAATGTCCTTAAGTAGAGCAAGGTACAAATATCTTATAAATCTATTTTGTAATGATTGTTCAAGCACCATTGCTATTTTTTACAGTAGGTATTGCATAGAAAATAAATATTTTCTGTTTGAATATTTTGTTGAATTATTTTCATCAGGAATGTGAAATTCTGATAGTTCTTTCTTGGCTTCAATTGTTTCACTGCCTTACGAAGGTAAAGGATGGCTGAAATGTTTGAACCTAGTAGAAGTTTCGTTTGGGGTTCGGGGTGTTTTTTAGATAAGCATTAATTCGGGAGATTTCAATTAACAAAAACTTCATTTTTTAAATGGAACACCCAGTATATTATTATACCATCTTATAAAACTATTTTCTCGCATGGCATTCTCTGCAGCCCGCCCTCTATAAAGGTTAGTTTGTAAGACGTTCATTGCATCCGCACGTTACTTGGAATCACACTGGCACTAGCTTTCCTCCCCTTTTTTCCATTTACAATCTCTTTGAGGCTCTCCTGTATGAGTTTTCTGATGTTAAGACACCTTGTCTGATCCGCGCGATGTCCTTTCCTTTTGCAGGTGATACACAAGCTTTTCTCCGTGCAGTTTTTTGCGCAATGGTCAGTTTTACCACACTTTAAACACATTTCTCGTTTATCTTCTCCTTGGCATTCCGACTTGTTGTGGCCGAACTCTAAGCACCTATAACACCTAATGATGTTTACACGCTCTCTTATGCGGCAAAGTGTCCATCCTATCCTGATTGTACCTTTTTTGCACAAATCGTTGACCCATTTCTTTTTCAATACCACTGTGGCATTTTGGGTTCCATATTGCGTTGGGTGGATTGACTACATCTATATCCTGTAGTTGTGCTGAGCCTTCTACACTATATATATCTGATAGCTAAAGCTACGTCCTCGCTATTCATGGCCCCGTCAATGCCCGTTACGTATACTGTACCACCTTTCCACCTTCGCATCCTCATTCTTTTTTAAGTATTTCATGTTTTAGTGCATTTGCTTTCTCTTTTCCTCCAAGCATTTCTACTATCACGTCACCTTTCATCGTCCGTTTAATTGTCTTGACCCGAATTCCTGCTTCGTCTATATTAATACTGCTTTTCACTGTCCTAAGGATGTCTGCATATTTTTTACCATTTGACTTGATTATCACCTTTTCAGTTTCTTGAGCAGCTTTTGTCCTGCGCGTCTTTAGTTTCACATCGTTTCCCATAATTAACGAGATTTTTTTCATTAGACCCTCGAAAAACGAATTCTGTGCACTTTCGTACATAATCGTTACTGATGTTACCCAGGGCTATTAGCTTCATTTGGTCAACCCTATGGTTCTCTGCCATTTTCTCCAGCTTGTCCAAAATTTCTTTTAGCTTACGCACATCATTTACGCCACCTGGATCTATTTCAGCAGGCAGCATATACAGGGTTCTGGAGCTAGCTCCTCTTTCTTCTCTGCTTAAAATAGTTTCAGTATTCAATCTTAGATACTCTATATTTCCCTCTTCCAATCTATCCTCCATCAAGGACAATACCTCAGGGAAACCTACTTTAACGGATTCTACTCTCCTTCGAAACCCGCAGTAGGGCTTGTGATAATAGCAAGGTTTCCCTTCCTTTCACCTAGAGTCTCAGCTGCTATGTGCTCGACGTTTTTATAGCACTTAGCCGGCCAAGATTGATCGATTATCTTTACCAAACCCTCCCATCTTGCTTTTTTATCTATTCTGCTCCCAATTTCTTTGGATAGGTTCTGCTTGCACTCCTGCGGTGCTATAATCCTTTGATAGTACAGCCCGCTCCATGTGTACATTGGCCAATGCAGTTAGCTTCTCATGCTCTAACCGATTAGCTGTTAAAGAAACATGACTTGCCCCCATGCATGCACCTCACTCAGCTCTGTGCTCACTCCTGATTCCTTTTTTGCACGTTTCTCTCCTTGTGTCTCTCTTTTCCTTTTCTTCGTAATGTGACTTGGTATGTCCGCGACGCTATCGTTTCTATCAGTCATGTTATGTAAATTGTATATAGGGTTCGTCAGTTGGCGTAAAATGAACCGTTTACGAGAAACAGTACGCAAAAAATGTGCGTTTTAATTTTTATCAGCACCAAAAAAAACCTATTGCTGCTGCAAACGTTACTATGGTACAAAATAAATAAAATAATTCCGGGATCAATTGCCTGACCTCCTCGATCTTCTGACTTAACGCAGTTGGATTTTCACCTATGAGGACACCTCAAAAAATGCTGTATTCTACTCCGGTCTACACTAAGGAGGAATTTCTACAGAGAATCACGTTTCATTGTGATGTGATAAGGAGCACGGTTGGATTATTGTTGCGGGTACAACAGTTCTTAATTGGTCGTGCCCACGAGTGTATCAGAGTTCAAGGAGCCCATGTTGAACACTCTTGTGAAGTTTTTGAATAATTTCGATAACGAACACGCCACACCACCGTGTTTACACTAATTGCACTAATTTACACTAATTAAAAGAAATTTAAGAAAAACCGACTTCTTATAGGAACTTGTCATGATATTTTTTCATGATCTATTTGCATCCAAGAGATCTCCCACATTTTCCCGGACACCCTGTGGATGTAAATCATTGAATCATTAACAATAATTGGTATTAACAACAAAGTTTTTAAACGCTAGTATTCGACACGACTCTATACAAGCAGAGATTAAAGAAAGTTAAAGGGGCGTTTCATGATTACAAAAAATTTTTGGCACCGTTACCTAAAGGTTGACTCAATATTTAATATATATAAATGACATTAAAATTGTGTTAAGAAGAAACTAGTGCATGTTCCTGTAATATACATAGACTATGTAGATAGATGCTAAATAAAGAAATAATTCGAGTAATGTGTGGGCGAGAGAATTTGAAAAAAACCTTCATTTAATATTTCAATTTCTCATCGAAATTTAGTAAACCATATTCTATGTAGATAGTCAACAAAAAAACATAAGTATTTGCCCTTCAGACCATTTGGCTTTATATTTCTTTAATTTGTCATCTTTTTCTTTTTCGCTACAGGTATTCTATAGCGAGCACCAACTAATATTTGCTTCTTTCCCTCCTTTCGTTCCCTTTCTCTTCTTTGTCTAATCTTATAATGCTTTTGTCTACCCAACACTGCTAACATGGTGGTTTTGTACATATCAATCATTAATAATTTTAAACATTTTTATGTATAATTAAATTTCTAGAGAAACATTAAGATGAATACCTTCACAGCCTGTAAAGTAGTACGAGTAAATGAAAAGGAAGAACAAGAAATTCTAAACAAAACATATAATTTAGATCTAATGAATACATCTAGCTTAGAACTTTTTGATGTTTCATATGGTGAGATACAAAACATTAAGGATCGAATACTACACATACATCGAATTAGCAGCACTATGCATAATTCTATTGATTATTTGGTATGTATTATTGAGTAACGCTTTAGTTTTAA
>SMLS01023348.1:0-10801 GCA_004785975.1 Popillia japonica | reverse complement strand
AGAAAGATCGCACCGGATTCGATCCCGGTACCCCGAGACTGTGAAGCAAGCGCGCTAGCCACTGCGCTACACAGCCTCTACACCACGGGCGCGGACCATTCCTTCTCGCATACATAAATAAATCAAATAAAATCGCAGTCAGGAGAGGTGCTGGAGCCCTGCTCAGCTCATTTCTTAATCTAATTTAATTTAGTCCTGACTAGATGACAAAACAAAACCACAGTTAACATAAATTACTTTGCCATTATCTTGATAACTGATAGCCGCCACAAAATCAATTTTTTTGCCAGAGAATAGGATAAAAAGGCGCCCCATTTTATTAATGCTACTAATTTGAGACTTTAAGAGGTAGTAAACCGCTATTTCATATCTCTGGAACAACGGATAATCATTCTAGCTAGCATAGCGGATGATATCATCTCAGCTAACGACATGGATCTTGCTACAGTTCTTGTATTGCTTGATTTTTCAAAGGCCTTTGACAAAATTAACCACAATCTTCTACTATCAATTCTTCACTACATTGGCCTTGATGACAATGCAGTGCGGTTCTTCAACAGTTATTTACTTGACTGGTGGTGGTTGGTAATTCCGAGTCTGCATCTACCCTCATACGTGCGGGAGTTCCACAAGGATCTATTCTAGGACCATTGCTGTTCTGAATTTATACATCCAATTTATTATTTTTTCATAACTTTACTTGCATGTACTTTTCATCTCTACGCTGATGATTCGCAGTTGTACAGATCTTTTCGCATTAACGACATCGACCGAGCCATTGATGACATAAATTGTGATCTTGATAAATTATTTGCTCTAGCTAGAAAGCATTGCTTGCATTTGAATATTGACAAATCGTGTTTTCTGGTTTTTGGTGGTCCTAAAACAAGATCGCGGATTCCGCGTGATATTAAACTTAGAATTAACAACACATATTTGAGTTCTCAAAACACTGTTAGAAATTTAGGCCTGCATATGGACTGCGAACTTAGATTTAAACATCACGTTAGTACTTGCATAAAGCGTTCTTATTGTAATCTAAAACTGATATATCCGCATCGTCATGTCCTGGATATTCCTACTAAGAAACTGCTTTGTGACTCCTTAGTCCTCCTTATTATTGTTTTGATCAGCTATGCCCTTGATTAATCATTCCTTTCAATAAAATCCAATCGTTTAAAACGGAAGCAAGCAAATAATGCTTCGATGAATCTACATACCAATGTTGTGCTTGGACTAGAAATATGGCTTATTGATGAATCTTCTGGAAAATGTTCTCCATCACCACACAAACACTAACACTACAAGCTTTAAATACGTATTTCGGTAACTAACTGTTCTTTTAAAGAGTTTTCATTACTTTAATCAGAAGAATTTAATGAATCTCTTCGTCGAAAATCTTCCTTATCTTGTCAAATTTAAAAGAATAAATCTGACAAAACTATATCTAAATTGTTTTCTTTCTAAAGACGACTCGATATGCACCCGATTTCTCGCAAAATTTTACTTAAAATATACACAGAATAAATCACCCTTAAACATATAAAGTCCTTATAAAAATAAAAGATGTCAGATAATCCTTTATCTTATCCATCAAAAGATCAACAACTTGTCTGTGTACTTACTCACCGTCTAGCAAACACTACTTACTGTCTACTAAACGAAAAAACGTGGGAACTAGACAAGTTTACTTATGCATTATATAACAAAAGTTTAAATACTGTTAACTACTCGAGACTTTTTTGTTTCGTGTAAAAATTGTTGACATTCAATCGCTGCAGATAAATTCAGTCGTAAAGCGGCAGAACTTTCATTAAATTCGTAGCAAAAACACCGTCGTTAGTTTATATTTCATATTTCAACGAATGGACGGCTTAACAGTTACGAATGTATTAACTCGTGAAACTGAATATTATTACCATTTCATTGGAAACTGTAATGAATATAATGTTACGCGCGATGAACTTAGATTTAATTATATATTTGCATTAAGAGGGCGCGGAGACAAGCAAAAAAATTTTTGTACGTTTATTCATATACGCGACAAAGAATATAAAACGAATCGTTTATACATATTTATAATAGAGTTTCATACAATTAAAATTCAGAAAGGCTTAGAAGGAGTGTGTTAACATTTCTTACATATATTTATTTATTATTCACACCTGGTCAATGATGATAGGATGTGATAATATATGCATTATAACCGCACAAAACTATTAATTCTTTGATATTTTTATGGTATTAACACCTTTTGTTGGAGCTTTTAACATGAGTATTTGCGGTAAAGGATTTTATTGCTGGTGTATGCATCTCTAAATTGACTGCGTTAAGCAAACTATGCTGCCGAAATCGATTTAATACTTCCAAATCACTTATGGTTGAGGCAAATAAAACTTATACTTGCATATAGACCTTTGTATTAAACCGACTGGTTTTATTTAATGTAAACACCACAGAATCTCTAGAGGAAAGTATTTAATGATAGGTAATTTGAAAGATACATAATATGGTACTATATGAAGAACTTTCCCTAAAAGGAACTTGAATAAATTTTAATTCTAAATCAGTTCTAGTTCTAAACCATTAATATCTGTGATCAACAAACTGTGGAAGATATGGATATAAATCCGCACTGTTTTGCAATGGAATAACTGTGCTAGTAAGTGGTCGATTTAATTTTCTGGATCCCCCAATGTTGCCATAATTATATCAATAGATGACAAATGACTTGGCAGGCGAAGCTGGATCTTCGTGATGAAAAAGCCTCTCCATTCTACGTTGCTGTGATAACTGATTAACTGAATCTATTTTTGCTTTGCCATAATGGGTCCATAACAGCTTGCTCTTCAATCTTTCTAATCTGTAATCCTATTAGAACGAAAAACACTTCTTTTTACTAAACCTTCATCAGTCTTCTGGACCTAGTGTTGTCACATCTTCTGCAAGCGTAAAAGTGTCTTTAATAACAGATTTTTCTGATTTGACTTGACATTTCTCTTTGTTTAAAGGCATTGATAGTTTTAGAATTTGCAGCCTTCTCAGTGGTGCTTCCAATTTATCCGAAGAGACTACAATTTCGCATTGTAACTGTACAGTTTTTCACCTCCTGTCCTATTAAAACCTGTCCTCAAACTTTCATCTTATCATTAGGGGTAAGCTGAAATCCATAAAATTCGTTGCAATTGCTTGGTTTAAAGAGCTACATCTGTTGGAATTATCAATTTAGATATCACCACAGGAATTGAGACGTAATATTTTGGAATCTCCTAGAACTCAATTAAGGCTAGATAGAGTCAAATATAATGGTGATGTATCCTACTTTGAAGAATGTTGTATTTGCAAACGAAACATAACGGCAGCATTGAAGCGTATGCTAAATTGTGGCCACCAAATCAAACTACGAGTCAGGGTATAGTTGCAGCCGGATTAACTCATACTTGGGGCGAGGATTTTGCCGCATGCAAGCTTGATAATTAGGTCGTGGAAATCAAAAATTCCATCATGAGTATTCTGAAACGTCTCTATTACATACTAGATGTTGTTGGGTGTTGTTCATGCATGATGGTGCTTCAGAAACAAGTTTTAGTCTTATATTATAAAACATCGAATAGTTTTAGTGCATTTTGGCCGAGGTAAAACCAACCACTACGTTTTTTCCGAAACCCAAACTGTGCATCCTAAAATAATATTCTAATCTTGGACCAGTACGCTATCCATGATCTATTAGCCTCGAATCTCTTAAAAACTGGAATGACGTTTTACATCTTTAATAATTTAACTTAATAATTAAATTAAGTACAAAGTTTAATGCAATTCAGCATTGAGAGCATTGGAATTCATCTTGGATTGGTAATAAGTTTTAATCATCACAAAAGAATGCAATATCCTTCCCAACATTCAGATTCATGAATGCATCTTTTTGTTATGGTACACTGAGAAAAATGTTACAGCAAAACATTTTATTTAGAAATTTATACTTATGAATAGTATAAATTGTATTAAAATTACGAACACTGTGTTTAATGGCCAATAACAATTTTGTTCCTAAAATCTTAAAACAAAATGTTTTAAGATTAAAACAAAAGGTTTGCTACATTTGATGAAATTTTTAAATAATAATAATAATAATAATAATAATAATAATGGTTTATTGTCCAACAGTTTATCACCAATAATAGGACAAAAAAAATATATATGTATACATACAACTATAACAATAAAAAAAGAAAAAAAAAGAATGAGTAAGTAAATAAAACTACATTTCATTAATAGAACTAAAAAATATATCGCTGTAGTGGAGGTCAGCAGAACGACACATAGTAGCAAGTGGTGAGGCAGTAAGGATGTTAGATCTAGAGAGAGGAAGAGAAAACGAGGTGAAGGAACGTGAGGTAACTCGAGGAACACGAAAGTTAAGGGAAGAAAGAAGAGGTGGGCTATCAATCACTCCATGGACCATCTTCCATATGAAGCGGGCACCTTGATATTCACGGCGAAGTCCCAGATCTGTCATACCATGTCTACGGAGTAGCGACGTATAGTCAATCCCACGCTCCGGATACACTCCATCCGCTTTGAAGGACAGATATTTAAGAAACCGACGTTGTACTTTCTCAATTGACAGCTGAAGGTAGATGTAGTGCGGTGACCAAACTTGTGATGCATATTCCAACTTACTAACAACGAATGTAAAAAACAACGTTTTTAGCAGTTGCTCGTTTTGAAAAAATCGCGAAGCGCGTATAACGAAGCCCAATGTTCTGGATGCAGACAAGGAAAGCTTTGTAATATGAGGGGAAAAGCTCATCGTAGAATCGAAGAGTACCCCTAGGTCATTGAAGGTGTCAACTTTCTTCAACAAATGACCATTTACACTATACACAGATGCAGTTGGATTCCGTTTGCGAGTGTAGGACACAAAACAACATTTGCCAATATTCAATTTCAGCCTAAATCTAGTACACCAGTCTATAATGTATTGAATATTGCCTTGCAAGTGTAGAACGTCATCCCAACTAGCTATAGATCCATACACTTTAAGATCGTCTGCATACGCAAGTACAGGACAGGATAGATTTTCTAAAAGGTCGTTTATATATAAAACAAAGAGTAGAGGGCCTAAGCTTGAACCTTGCGGCACACCCGATGAAGGAACAAAACTGAACGATTTATAGCCATTATAGTGGACATAGTTACATCTACCGATTAAATAAGACTCAATTAATCGTAAAAAGGAGGAGCTTAAACCAAAGCCAGAAAGTTTCTGAAGTAAAATTGCGTGATCAACAGTATCAAAGGCGCTACTAAAATCGGTATACACAACGTCAACTTGTCCTTGTTTATCCAATTCTTGACAAATGTATTGGCAGACCGTTACGAGGTTGGTGACCGTTGAACGTCCACGTACGAAGCCATGTTGATAAGGCGATATGAATGACCTAGTGTTTTCATATAAGTAAGAAAAAATCACATTCTCATACACTTTAGCAAAATTGGACAGAATGGATATAGGTCTGTAGTTGTTAATTTCAGATTTTGCACCCTTTTTGAAAACTGGACAAATCCTGGTTCGCTGCCATAAAAGAGGGAAGGAAGATGTTTTTATCGACAAATTAATTATCGTAGTTAAAGGTTTGGCAAAACCCGTTCCAAGCTTGCGTACAATAAAAGACGGTATCAAATCATCTCCAGCTACGGCATTATCAGGAAAGGAACCCATAATTTTAATTACATCATCTTCAACGATAAGGGGCAAAGAAAACGGTATACGACAGGTCAAGGACTCAATATTAGTCGAAGATGATTGAGACAGATAGTTAGAACAAAATTTAGTAGCAAACGTATCAACAATTGCCTGAGGTGTATCTATCATAGTACCATTGAATGACAAAGAACCTGGAATCCTACTAGTTCCCTGTCTAGCGTGGATGTAATTAAATATCTTCCTAGGATTACATGTAATATCGGTCTCAATGGACTCCATATACGAGGTATAAGCCACAGAAATCTGTGTTTTACAAAGTGAACGCAGTCTCTTAAATTCATTGTGATAGTAAAGCTTCCTTGTAGTAGTCCATTTACGTCGGTAATATGATTTACGATTAATATTGGCTATTATATCCGGGGTAAACCATGGCGGGTAATGTGTCTTTCCAGATGTAGAAGAAAATTTCGGAACGCATTCGTCGAAAATGCCGTAAAGATTGTAATAGAACTTATCTATTGCATCATTAACATCCTTCATCCCATCCAGAAACGACCAATCCATGTTTGCAAGTTGAACGTGTATTTGTTGAAAGTTTGTACGTCTAAAGTTGTACCGCAGATTTGAGTTAGATGGAAAAGCTGAAGGTGAAGACTTATGAAAATTCAAAGTGAGAGCTAAAGCGGGATGATACGGATCCGTAGGTACAAAAGGTAATTCATCACGTTCGATATTAACATTACAATCAACATTGGAAAAAACCAGGTCTAAGAGTCTTCCATCACAATTTGTTGTAGTATTAAGCTGTGTCAGATCAAGTGAGTTAGAGCAGCAAGAGAGCGTAGTACATTTGGAACAGTTCAATGTTGTATTGTTGAAGTAGGGAAGATTAAAATCACCAATAATAATAATTTGTTTATCCAAGAGAAATATTTCAAGACACTCGCACAACAACTCAAATTCATGTGCTGATATACTGGGAGGTACATACAAAACTGCAACGAAAAAACATGTTGCACCGAGAAAGCATTTACAGGCAACAATATCAACAATAGGGACAGTCGAGGTAATAGTAGTGGTATCAAGAACGTCATACTTAATTAAGTGAGATAAAGCTAAAAACACACCACCACCAGTCGATCGATTAACTATCTCAAAACGCCTGTCACACCTAACTACATTATATGAAGGTGGCAGTAATTCAGAGCAACTTATTGATTCGTCAAGCCAACTCTCAGTAACAGCTATAACATCGTAAGCCAACGCACATGCACTAGTAAAAAACGAATGTGTTTTAGTTCGGAGACCTCTAGTATTCTGGTAATATATATTGATAGAAGAAAAGTAACTGTTGGAGTTCATTAGTTTAAAGTCGAAGTAATGGATGGTATACCGTTTTTGTACTTTATTTTAAGATTAGATTCACCATTCTTTAAACGATTAGCCAACTCAGCCCTAGCATTCTTATGTATCTCAATTTGCATAGGTGTACGATCACGAAAAATAGATACTTTAGAAAATTTCGGTTTAGATTTTAATTTCGTAACGTTACGCAGAACAGTGTGAACATAATTTTCAGATGAAAAACACACCTTGATAGGGCGCATGCGATTGGTCTTTGTAGGATCAAATTTGCCTAAACGCGAAACTTTTACGTTAGAATCAGTAACCTGAAGAGTTGAACACATGTCGTTAACTAAACCAGTATCCAGTGCTATCTGCTCATTATTACTACCGCAATTAGTTTCATTACAGCCAAAAATGATAATATTTGTTTTACGTCTATCCCGATCAGCTATCTCCTGAATAATCCTCTCAGAATCCAGAAGAGATAATGAGTTGGAAGAGGAGGATTCTTTTAACGATTGCTTTAGGTTTTTTATGTCTTCTTGCAGAGAGGCTATTACTGATTTTAGACTGTTGATGTCATTGCCCAAGGGAATACAGTTTTTACAAGTCCACGAAAAACCAGCATTTGAGTGTATCTTACGTGCTTCAGAAGATGAAACTTTAACACAATCAATTCTATACGGTCTTTTACAAACACAGCAATTAATTAATTTGTGTGGCTCATCCGCCATACCGCAGCATGAACACAACGACATAATTAAATATATAAATATCTAATTAACCAGTTAGGAAAGGATTGGGAATACACGCTTCACGCCAGCGGTGCCCTTCGCGGCGACTTGAATCAGACAGAATAGGTAAGAAAGGGCAACGGACAGGAACACGAACAGAGTACAAATGATAGAATTATAGAATTGCAATATTGGATACTTGTAAGTGTCCACGAGTGTACTAATATTTACAACTCATAGAGAGAACAAGAACTACTACAGGCAAAAAGCATCTAGCAAAAAACGGTGCGAATATCGTGTTGAAGAACTTACCACTTAACAAACAGAAGCAAGAACCAACATCCAACGATAAACTATACACTATTAGAAAGGCAAAATTCTGCACTTCAAAACAATATAACTTTCACCCTATTGTAAAGAGAATAACTTAGGAAAAATTGTAAATAATACCAGTAAGAAAAATGTATGTATACACTAGGCGAAGGATACACTAGGCGAAGGATACATATACTCTAAATAAAAATAATTTACAACATCTAGCAAAATTGGTTTTTAAAAGTATTTATATTGGTTTTTAAATAAAGGTAGTTTCAATTTATGCACGTTGGAACACTAATGAAATGAGAGAGAGAAGCTTTAAGGCGCTCGTACATAAAAAGAATGAGATGCAGTATGACGCGGTCTTTGTATTTGTGAAAAGGTTGATATTGGCGGTAAAACATCGATAAACCCCACGTACTACCTACCTACATATTTCGTTTGATTTTGTATAAAATTATTGTTAATTGTAGTACAAGCAATTTACTTAAAGTTACTATAAAATATAGTAAATTGAAGTATAATAGGTACTTAATTTCCAGGAATAAATTTATTGTTAAATTTAGTATGCTATGTTGCTGTCCTATATATAGCAATAAATTATACTAACATTTCTCCGTGTAGATTCTAATCGAAACTGATACTGGAGGATGTTTTAGAAACCATTTATGCAATCTAAACCAATTATTGCTCCAGGTAACCCTACACACTACAGTATACGATTTGATACTAACACCTCGAAGGAATCATTTGTTAAACTTGATTTTTAATCTACTGATATGTATCTGCTTGTGGCACCTCGTTCCATGCAACTTCAACTTCGTTGATTCACTGCGTCAAAGATTGTGGAGGATGGGGTGGCCATGGCAAAACATTAACGCCTGCTTCTTGGAGAAAGTCTACAGTTCAAGGAGCAATATGGAGACATGCATTTGCTGAAAAAGAATGTGTGGAGGGCCATGTAGATAAGGTTGTAAAGTTATTTGTAGAACATCATCAACATAACACGCAGCTGTCATATTGCCTCGAATAAATAGAAGTGATGCCGTTCTTTGAACCAGTTTAAGCGTTGACGACGAAGAGTGGTCCGCAGTCAAAGGAAGTACTAATCGTGGACGGTATGAAAAAAGTCTAAAGGCTCGAATGCGGCGATATAGTGTACGCATAATAAGAGGTCTACCTTCGTCTCCAATCCATTGGTCAGCAATTTGACGCGTTATAGCAAAACAGTCTCATAGAGCTAGTTGTCTGAAGCGCTTCTTGACGCTCTTTGTTACTCCTCGGTTGACCAATTGATCTTCTTCGTGTTCTTCTACCTTCTTCTGTCCCCACAAGGCACACTGGCATTACCGTCGTTGCAATACAATTAACACGACGGCCAATTATGCCGTAGGACAAACCAACCTCTCGATAGGCAACAATTCTATCCCTGTCAAAGTCACTAACATGGTGATAACTTTGACGTCCTCGAACTCTAGGCACTTCGTTACTCCTTCTGGGTGCAACACTTCTAATGTCACTGAGTATATGTCTTGATTATATGAGCGAATATTCGTTCGTTTATGACAGGAGAAATCTAACAGAATTCGAATTGTAAAGGTACTAAACAAAACTATGTTTGTGTAACATTAAATAATTCTTATTTTTCGTTTAAACAAACCTTTGTTGATAATACCTCACTAACTACTTACTTCTACAATAATACACCAATAATCCATTCCGTAACCTTACGATATTTATACTTTCGTAGCACTTGTGATTATAACAGCCCACGATATAAACAGTTTACTAAAATATTTGTCGGGTACGTCTCATAAAGCTCTAGTTATTAGTTTATTCATGTTCTCGTTGATTGACATTGTACCACTTTTACCTAATTTTTAATGAATTAATGAATTGAAAAGTTTATTTTAGAACGCAAAGTCTATTCGATAATTTGCTTATTCAAGCAGGTATGTTTGAGCATACTAATTATGACGCATAGAGTTTAAAACTAACTCCAGTACGTCACTTAATATTAAATGTTTACATTTTTATCGCATCCAGTAAATTCGTAAAATTATTACAGGTTTATGAAAGATATTATGACGTCTGAAACTATAAAAATATCGTAAAATTATTTACATCTGTAGTCTTTCATCTGCTTGGATGTTGCATATACGTTCACGATTGTGTTTTGAAATACATATTGTTGCATCTTTTTTTTTCGGAGCACGCAAAATGGTTTCGCCATGCATGTAGATACAACCATAATATGGGTTAATTATAATTAGTCCATGTTTATAAATGTCTTCTTTGGTAATACAATAGGGGAATATGGGGGCATTCTACACTCCATAACCTGCCGTTGTAAAATAAATCTATCCATCGAATCCAGTTATTAATTCGCTTGTCAGAACCAATTCGTAAATTAAGAAATTATCTAACACTGAATACAAACTATTAAGTACTTAGGTTCGGATTTGCTATACAATAGCATACTTAAAATGAAAACTATATGTGGAAGAGCGAGATCGTATAACTGAAAATGTGAGAAAATGATATCGTTAAAGCCACCTGCGTCGAGAAATAAATTGGTAGCCATAGGCGTTGTTCTCGTTCCGTGCTTTGTAGTACTCTACATACAGTACCACTCATAAAAGTACCGATAGGTTTATTATGTTGCAATCGAGCTATATTTAAAAACACAGCTACA
>SMLS01023314.1:0-10805 GCA_004785975.1 Popillia japonica | reverse complement strand
TTATTTGAGAAATTAAGTGGAGAAACGAAAAAGGCGTTCAAAATAAAATTTTACTTAAGAAGAAATTAAAATGTACAATTAATAAGAATAAAATTATAACACAACAAAGCTTATGGTAATATATTTAAATAATTCTTTTTATCATACGAGTCTTTGTATATAAATATACATATTTCTTATCTTTGATTGATTTTCTTCATATTATATCTAATAAAGTGTACAATTGGTACAGCGAGAAACATATGCCGCCAAGCAGGATACATATCTGCATGTATTTCATGACGGTAAAATATAAAATGATATCCATATCTTGGTGATCGTATTATATTTATGCAGGATTAAATGTTAACAGTCAGTTCGTTAGTCGATGTTGGAATATTCAGCGATTTCTTTACGATGTGTATCTTCCTGTTCGATAGGCACACCATGTAACAATGTTGGTCGTACGTTAGAGACAGTGTTTTAAAACTACGCACAGGGAAAACAGTTGGATCGACCGTGGATGCCAAAGTTAGCAATCCCATGATGATATCGGCTGTTTTCTCGTCATTTTCGAGTTCACCGGCTGACGAAAGTACGGCCCCTTCTTCGTTCAACAATAAGTAACCAAGTTGACCGGGTACTTCCATGGCACGCTGGAAATTCGAAAATATTTTATCACACACATCATTCGCGTGATTCTGACAGATGGAATTAGAATCAAATTCAATTGAGCAGACTTACGTTATAAACGGGATCCCACTAATATTTTCGTCGTCGAGACAGGTTTATCATTTCTGAATCAGAATCGATGGAATAGAATCGAAAAGTTGTATTGCAATAAGAAACGATTCGTCGGAAAAAATCAACGATAATTGTTTGAGTAATTTTGGAAAAATGCAAAACAACGTAAACGTCACGAAGATTAACGAACGTCAAACGAGATGCATTTAAGAAATGGGAGTTTGTTTAAAGTGAAAATGGGATAAAATTATAGTTTCATTGAATTAATTTGCGATTTAATCTTAAATTCACTTAAATTTTGTCAATTAAAAGATAATTTTAATTTAAAATCGTTAAATTAACACTAAAAATAACGTTTTGAACTGATGAAAATTTGAACAAATAAATTTAGGTTCGCCAACGTCAACGCTGTATGATTTTGAATGTAATCGAGCTTTATCAGTTATTTATAAGCAATTTCAAACTTTAGCTCTTCCACACCCTTCCTAGATATTCTTTAAGTAAGCCAAATTTTGAAATACTTTTTATATAATTTGCATAAATTCAATTTAGATCAATTGATGATCTGATATTAGATACAGAAGGTAGCAGCGCCACCTACATGGAATAATCAGTAAATTCCTTCCAATCTGTCAATTTTTCCAGTAGTTCGATAATTCGAGAAAATGGCTGCGATTATAAACCATTCTGTCCGTCGTTATTTACAAACCTCTGCAGTACGTGCTGCCACTCGTGTAGAAGGCCCATCAGCCGTTTCAGGCGGCCACGAAGGTAAGTGAAAAAATCTTCTATTACATGTGTAACATAACCTTTAAATTTATTCATTACATAACTTTAAACACCTATTTGATTTTAGGTGGATATAAACTATGGCGTAATTTGTCATTCTTTGTGGCTTTCCCGGCGATTGCCCTCTGCGGATTGAACTGCTATATAAGTCACGAGCACGAACCACAACCTGAATTTATTAAGTACGATTACTTGCGTATCCGAAGCAAAAGGTTCCCTTGGGGCGATGGAAACAAGTCCCTATTCCACAACCCCCACGCCAACGCATTACCTGATGGTTACGAAGAAGTAGCACATCATTAAAATTGTTTCCGAGTATAGTATTTTGAGATAGCCGATGTTAATCTTATTTTGTACATTTAATGTGATTATAAATAAATAAATTGTCAAATAAATAGTAATCCTCTAAACGCTTTGCTGAAAATATATTTATTTATATCTTAAAAAAAAGTTCAAAATATATCAGCTAATCCTTTCGATAATTCAGATTTCGGTAATAAATTCGAATATGGAATGCATGTTTTCGACAAGTGCAGCCTCACGGGAATCTGTAAGAATAAGAAAATAAATTTAAATCAAACTTCGCAACGTTACCAATTTCATAAGAGGAAAATAACTAAATTTACCTCAGCTAATCGGTTATAGCTAATTATATGATCTCCTGAAAATAAAACCCTTTTAAACGGCTTCGTTTGAAGACTATTAAAATGTTTCTCTAAAGTTAACGATAACTGTTCCCCTTCATAATTCCTATTGAATTGATGAGCTCTCAGGTACTCTTCAGCCTTCCGACACGAATTGGCGAAATAATTCTCGCTAGTGGTGCTAGTTAGACTTTCGTCGCGTCCCAACGGGATATCGCTGCTCATTTTCGATAGCTCGATAAAGTTCTCTATACTGCAACGTTTCTTCTTGAAGAAAATCCGCTTGAAAACTACGAATGATAGATATATAAGATCTTAGGGGGTAATGAAGCTTTTGACGTTTCTCGAAACGTCAAACAAATGTCACTTTGACAGTTCTCGAATTTTATCCTTACATTCTTGTATTGTAACCGCCGCCCTGTTCCTTCTCTCGCGATGTTTCCACCAATATTTTTGGATTTTTCTTGCAGCTATAGATTTTGATATGTATTGAAGTAATTCGAATGCAATGTAGCCTTCTTCCGTTAAATAAATGTATTTCTTTCCGAGATGGAATTCACTTTTCAGCGGCTTTAATATTAGGATTAGTACTGATTTAATACGAATAAAGCACTTACGTTTTGCAAACAGTTGTATAATTTTTTCGAAAATTTTCGAATAAATCGTTCAAAATTGTATCTGATGCAGAAATTCTGGAAATGCAGCTTGAATATGTCGAAAATCCCATTCGACCGTAATTGCTGGATGAAATAAGCTTCGTCTAGATATCCTCGAATCTGAAAGCTGTTGGGTTTGAGGCACTTCACGTAATGAACGTCTGATTGATTGAGAGTTTGCATTAGATTATCCAGGGATTTCTGAAAAAAAACTGTGTTTCGAAAATAATTTTAAGAATTGTTGTGTTGAAAGTACCGTAAATTTGTTCAGGAGAGTTTTATTGGACGATGTGTCGTTTGAAGACCGCAACATGCATTCTAAAAAGGGGAACTTACAATCTTTTAAGAAGCTTATCATCTCCTCAGGGACCTTATCTCTATTTTTGTACAACATCGTCTTAGTATCGTAGGTAACATTCCCGGCGAAATGTTTTATAACGAAACAAGTCGAAAAATTATTCCCGGGCGTGTCAAAATATTTAGAACTTCTCAAAGTGTCAGCTAAACGAATATTGACGAAGACATCGGTGTTAAACCTCTTCATGGCACACTCCTGCGAATTCCCCGAACAATTTTTACAGAAATTTAACCATTTTTAATATAATCTACCTCGTTTAAAATGCCAAAAACCGAAACCGGCCCGTCTAACAAACCGACTCGAATGCTATACTCAGTAGTATCGATATCATCCACGCTAAAACCTTCAGAAACCAACTCATTCCTTTGCTTCAGGATGTGATCGTTTACGAAATATTGTTGCAATCTCTCGTTAGCGTAATTTATACACAACTGCTCGAAGGTATTGGTGTCGAAAATCTCGAATCCGTAAACGTCTAAGATACCTGTCAAATTTACGAAAGAACCAATCAGGGTTAAACGTCAAAAATTATAATCGAATCTGATTCGGTGCCACGAAAAAGACTCACCAATCAGCTTGTGGGATTCCGGCGCGTAGATTTGTTCGTTGATCCGTTCGACTAGCCATAAAAATAGGTTGTTGTAGAGGAATCTCATCAAACAATTGCGCCGTTCTTTGCATTCTTCTTTATTTATACAGGGTGATGTGTAAAGTGTATCTCTTTTATTGCCTTTAGATTTGGCAGCGAACGTTTTCGTAACTAATAATTGCGTGAGATTATCGGAATCGATTTGGAATAATTTACTGGCGTAGATTAAAAATTTGTAAGAATCTAGAAAAGTTTTTAAACGGGTGAAAATGTCCACAGAATTTAATGTAGTTTTTATACCTTTAGCGATGTAACCATTCTCATTCTTAATAAAGAAATTTATATTCCCCAAATTGAGAATTATCGCTAGAATCGTCAAGATCTCATTCAATTCGGTAATATTTAATATCTTCAACGACTTGACCGTTTCGGAATAGGTCGATTTCAGGTAATTCTCCGGTTTCGGCGCAATTTTATACGCGGTATCTTTATTCAGGTACAAATTTGCTAGCGTGTCGTCATCGACGCTTTCCAGAATCTGGAAAACGACAATATCGTTAAGATGGAAGAATTCCAATAAGATTTCGGAATTACTTGTTGGAAAATGTGAAAATTGCCTTCCTGGAAATTAGGACCTGTCACTCTGGATTTCTCTAATAGGAACGTCTTAATATAAGCTCCAACAATGGTACCGGCACTGTACTGCAGCTGTAGTAGTTTCCCGAATCTCGAACTGTTGTTGTTGTGTTCGTTAGATGCATTACCTAAGGAATAAATGCATATAAGTAGATGTCAATTTACCAGTTCTAAGATTTGTTCCAAATAAAAAATTTAGTTTGTTAAGGGTTAATGATTCGCCGGTTCAAGGAGGCCCCATTTTGGTGCTCCCCCAATAAAAAAATATAATCAAACTATATTTGTCGCAAACTAATGTTCCAGAGAGGCGCTTTACCTATCTCCCATGAATTTCTGAATATTCTTATTCAATATTCAAGGAGATTATACTAATTATTTGTGAAACGTCATTGATTTTTTGATGTTATGACGTGATTTACTATTATTTAGACGTGATATATGGAGATTGACGTATCCTATGACCAAATAATTAATATGACGTCTTTAAGATGTCAAAATTACGTCAGCTTGATAATTAGACGTTTTTATTACCGAAAGCTGTCAAAAGTGGCACAGACGACCAAGCCTGCCATAATATATTATCCGTAGGCTCTTTCTTCTTATTCTTCTGGAATCTAGCAATACATTTCATCGCTAAACATGCCGAATACGTCTTTCCGGATCCGCTCTCGCCAGAAATAACAACAGCCTGGTTATTCTTGCCGATATTCCGGGATAATCTGAACCAGATCTTCGAGATGATCGAATCTATGCAAGGGACTGAGGTGTCATTCTGAAAAATTGGTTAAAATGAAGTATCTATTAGTGATATACTCGACGTTATATACAAAATAATTTGAAACTATGTCTTCGTATGGGTGTATCGCCAATAATGTTTGTCCGGCCCAGGTGTAAATCTGTTTGTTGACGTATCTTCGTTTCAGGAAAGCGGTTACTACGAATTTATATAAAAGAAGTTATTAATTGGGAATTAGAACGGTAAAATTGTTGGGATTTACCGTGCTCTTCAGTCTTAGTTTCCAAATCTACTATATTGTTGAGGAATGGTAGCTCGTCTAAGGAATTCTCGCGTAATATGCTTGAAGATGTCTGGGATAAATTTTCGAAATCATCCTGAAAGTTTATATCGCTAATGGTTCTTAATTTTAAGCGATTTTAGTGGAACTTTACCTCAGATACGTCTTTGCTGTTGTGATTGCAATTCTCCGATAATAACTTTTCGAATTGATATGACATCTTCGAACAATGACATTTTAAGAAATGTCAATAAATTAGGATTTTTTCTGTCAAATTTAATTAATTTGATTAACTTCTTTTCCCATACAATAGGGGCTGTAATTTGTAACTTTCATCGTGAATTATGTCTCGCCTAACGAAGGAGAAAAGTTTGATCAATATATTCAATAGGATTATATATAAAGCGTGTGCCGCAATAGTGCTGCAGTCAAACGTTATTAATCATCCGAAAGGGCCATAACTTAAGGTTTATAGACGCAAAACTTGCAAGAATGGGCGTAACCAGCAACACCGGTTTATTGCCGAGTAAAAAGACGAAATTTATACAATATTTGCAGGTGAGTAGGATTAATTGAGATGATTTGAGAAAATTTTGAGGTTATTTTGTTGAAATAGCGAAATTTTGATCGTAAAATTGAATTTCTATGACTAATGACGTGTTTATGACTTCGTAGACGTAAAATGACTAAAATAGACGTCAAAATTACGTGACTTGCTCTAATTTAGACTCGATATATGAAGATTGACGTATACTATGACCAAATAATGACGTCTAAAATACTAGATTTTGACGGTAAAACTTAATTTGTACGATCAATGACGTCGTAGATGTAAAATGACTAAAATAGACGTCAAAATTACGTCTGTCACCTGGGGGAGTCTATTTTTTTTTAGAAACCACCAGTTCATTTAAGAGCCATAGCGGTTCCCGCACCGTACACCTTGAAACCATTCGCCGGACTCTATAATCCGTTCCCTTATGGATGTTCTTTATTGTGTAATCACCCAGCGGATACTGAAGCTAAAGATTTGGTCAAGAAAGCGAAGGAAACTTGGGTAACACCCATTTAGGTCTCCTTCAATAATTGTTGATTAATTCCTTTCAGGCTGCTGAAGGTAAGTCTTTATTGTTAGCCGAAGAGGTAGCTGCAATTCGTGCGGGGATCGAGCAGTATCAAGCAGCCCAAAGCGATCAACAATCCGATAAGAATACTTCGGATAATATGGATTCCGTCCCAGAAGGTTTATTCAGACGGTATTAACAACTTTTCTTCGCTAATATTTGAAAAATCTTCAATTTAGTTAATTTTTTAGTTACACAGAAACCGATTCGAGACCCTTAACCCCAGCTCCGACTATAGCGAGCACTTACACGAGAGCGTCCGCTTCTAGGAGGTGCGTAACACCAGATCCCGTAATAACAGCTCAATTTAAAGAGAAAACGCGTTTAATTTTAGATCTCCGAAGAAGTCACAGTCAAGTATAACTTAAACTCCTCCTAATAATCGCCGTTACATAAAATTTCATATTTTAAAGGAAACCTTATCATGGTTTGGAGGCGCTTCAAGCACCGACCCGCCCATCATCCGCATCCAACAAGCTCCCACACGTTCGGTAACTCCAGAATCGAATCTGGCAGCGCAAAAGGACCCGAAAAAGAAGTCCCCGAGAAGCCTACAGCAATCGCCGGTTTGTAAAAAAACCAAAACGGACATCCCACGTCCCAAAACCGAATTCCCCCGCTTGCGTAACGACACCAAATCCGAGCTGCGCCCGCCTAAGATACATCTCGAAGTTACACCACCGAAAGAATCTAATACGCAAGAGATTCAAGTTGTTGAGGCTGGGGAAGATGATGAAGACGTTATGAAACGTCGCGGGAAGAAACGTCACAAGAAAGGTAGGGATTCGTCGAGGGGACCGCCCGTACAGCAATCCATCGATCCTGAAACTCAGGTCGCTACGATCGGGATCGATTCCCATAATCCGAGCGCTAGGACCTCTTTAATTCCGAACAGCGAGCAAGAGATGGATGATGCTAAGGCTGAGGAGAAGAGGAAGTCATCGTTGGATGTTAATTCGTATTTGGATAAGGAGATTTTACGACAATTGCGACGCGAACTTAACGAGGAAATTGTTGATAACGAATTCGATTTAAAGGTATATCATACTTCATTAAAGAGATAATTGCGGTTTAAATCCGGATAATTTTAGAGGAAGAAGGCTTTGGAGGAGGCTCTCAAGGCCGTGCAAGTCGAGAAGGTGACCTGCGATGAGTTGAAGATGTTGAAGCAGGAGTTGAAGATTCCTGTAATTAATGTTGAGTTTTGGCTATCGCTGCCCAGGACTTTTAGCCGGTCGAGTGCAAGATTTGAATTGCCGATGGATAGCACAACATTGAGTCGTATGTTTTTGGGAAATCTTGTCAAAAATTGGTAAAAATTCTTTCAATTTTTAACGCAGATTTAACTCCAATGGATTACATCAAGGAAAGCATTAATATAACAAGCAGTAGGAGGCTATTATACAACTGCATTTTTAACAGGCATAAGATTGAGTACGAAGAAGATGAGGAAAATCAGGAAAGAATTATGTCGGGGAAAGTAGGTGCATTTTAGGGACTTTAATATTTCACCGTATCAGTCGTTTTAAGCTAATATTCCCATAACACTCTAATTCGTCTAACACCTAATTTAATCCTGTACAGTTGAACTTTGCTTCACATTACCTATTAAACAATTTATCTTAAATTGTCTCCTTGAACCGCAATCATGAGTGTGTCGGTACATGCTACACCTGCCTTCCTTCTAATATAGCGTCATAATTAGACATTAATTCGATGCTATTACGTTATCAGGAGATTCCAGCTGCTCTAGGAGAAATGATGGGCCACCCTTTGAGCCGATCTCAACTAGATTGGTTCCAAAATTTAGTAGGGTGGTCCGAGGACGATACATTCGATTTTAAAACATTTTGTGGGCTGTGCGCTTTGTGTGAAAGGCTTTTAGCGCCTGAATATTATCCACAATTACCGTCGAAACGACTAGATCCGTGTCACGAGGTACTGGATCTATTTATTTTGGGGAGAATTCACTTAAAATCTCTATTATACAATTTTTAGATTGAAGTTGCTGATTTTGAGTCCCTCGAAAGGAGATTGAGAGGGCAGACACCTGATGAAAGGCTTAAAAGGATTTTATACGCTATTAAAAATTCCTAATTTCATGTAAAAATGGGTACAAATAAAGTATTTTGAAGAATTTAGTTAGTTTTATTTTAAAATTTTTGACATTCGCGCCAATTTTTAGCGGTAGATACATACAGCGCCGTCTATGAGTGACAAGCGATATCTCTTATAGTAACATTAGTTTGGCGCAATTTTCAAATTATTCAAATTCTCTAAACATAGTTTATTGTATTTAAATTATACATTCCAACCTTATCTAAAATCTAGACAAATATTTATACATTCTAAACGTAATCGGGGAGTAAACATTGTTTTTTCCTCCCAAAAAAAATGGGTGTGTTGCTGTATTTATTAAATGAATAATATATAACGGGAAAATCACGATTATCCTAACCGAATAAAATCGTTCCCATATCTCTAATACTAACTCTAATTACAATGTACACAAAATTCGATCACTCACACAAACGAACCCGGTATAAAGGGGGGCAGGATTGGGGATTGATCCAATCGTCAATTTGTATACCATATATGACAGTACTTGGTTCGCGCAAGTTTAATTCAAACGTCTCCGTCGTTTCGGCACCGATTTATTATGTAGGAAGTTATTTGGAAAAACGGGCGAGGAACTGAATCAACTGAATTGCGAATTTCGATAATCCGCCAGGGAAATTCATAATCGGCAAACCGGCTAAAGTGAAAATAACGACAAATACGAGGATCCGTACGAGAGTGGGATAAATAAAATGGAGGGTATCGGTGCTTATGGTGGTGGAAAAGCTGGTGGAGCATTCGATCCTGTCGCATTTATAAGAAGGCCGCAGGTTATTCTGAGAGTAGTTTGTTGGGTATGTAAGGTTTTAATCATTTTAAAGGCTTGTACGGCCGAAACGATTTTGAATAATCGATTTTGACATTGACGTTTATGTCCTCTATTGTAAGGAGGGGAACATCGTAAAAGATATAGGTATGGAGGGTTAATATTGATTATTCAGTGCATTTTGTTTGTTTATCAATTAAATCCTGTTTAAAATTAGCCAAATTTATATTAAAATTTAATTTAAAATTGCCTAAGTTTTGTGTGTAGTTAAAGAGGGTTGGCACCCCCTTTTGATGCAATTTAAAACGAAAACAAAAGAGTAATCAGTATGAAGATAGACTTGTCATCTTAATAATATATATCTAATAATTACAGCTGTGTTCAATAATAGTATTCGGCTGTATATCTTCACAAGGATGGCGGTACGTACCCGAATCATCAAAGGAAGTATGCTTATACAATGGGGACAGCAACGCTTGCAATTACGGCGTTGGAATCAGTGTAATAGCCTTTTTAGCGAGTATGGGTTTCCTCGCCGGAGAATATCTATTCGAACAGATGTCTTCAGTGAAAACAAGGAAGCATTACGTATTGGGTGATTTGGGATTTTCAAGTGAGTACAATGTTTATTTTGATATTCTAATCGCTTGTGTAAATACTGACTATTAAACGGTATCGACTGGGTTAAATTTAAATATTGCAGGTTTCTGGTCGTTCCTATATTTCGTTGGATTTTGGTATTTAGCCAGTAAATGGGGTAAAGCTCCAACACCACCGAACGGTTACGGTGTTAATAATGTACGAGCGGCTATAGCTTTCTCGTTCTTTTCAATTTTCACCTGGGTATGTCGAAATGATTCATCGTTATTTATCTTATAAAATCATGGCTCTTTAATAGGCTGGGTGTGCATTTTTTGCTTTCCAACGGTTCAGGCAAGGGGCGGACGCAGCGTTCGCGACAAATTACGAGGCGGATACTACTTTACCCACTTCTTATCCTACTTATCCGGGAGCACCCGATGGTGATCAGCAATACCAGGAGCCGCCGTTCTCTGGTGGTTTAAACCAAAGAGGTGGGTCTTGGCGTAGTTAATTTTTGTTCGCTAATGAGTTTTTATCTTTCGTGAAACAGGTACTGCGGACTTCCAAGCCCCAGCGTATTAGAATAAAATGAAGAACAGGTCTAAATTATCCATTTAAAAACTAAATAAAACTACAGAAGTAATAATAATTGAATAAATAAAAGCGGAATAGCTGCTATGATTAATTCGATAAATAAAATGATGTATTGAATCTCTCGATTACCAGATTATTCTATTGATTGGAGTACGTTAATCATTTAATTAAATTAATTCGGGAAAAAAGATACTCCTTGGATTGCAGCAA
>SMLS01023275.1:0-13265 GCA_004785975.1 Popillia japonica | reverse complement strand
AAAAGCATCTTTAATTTGTGAAATTCCGAATAAAGACCTAATTTTCTTCGTAGAATTCGATTTTCCACTTCGTTTTCTAATCCAAAAATGAATTTTCGAAATATTTTCCAGATTTTTAAAAATGAAAAACGATGTTCACTTGTTATTTTTGATCACACGGCATTTCCACCAATCACAGCCTGGAATTTTCAGATTTTGTTGTTAATTTCCATAGAAACAAATAGGGAGAGATACGTTTTAACATCGAAAGCATACGCACGCTAAAATTTGCGCTCCGATAAACAAAATTCCTAACCTCACTTTTGTCCAGTGTTAAACGTTAACGTCAGAATCTTCGATCCAGCGTCCGTTTAAAAACAGCACTCACCAGTTAGCTAAATTTAAGGAGCTGTATTTGAGTTCCAAGATAAAGAAATTAATTTCCTGAGACTCTCCAAATCCCTACCAATTGATCCGGACACATTTGCCTACGAAGTTTCCACACCGCGAAAATTCCCACCAACAAGGGTCAACAAACCTTAGTCCCTCCCAAAACATCCCAGTTATTCCTGGATTTAACAGGTTAGTCAATAAATAAAGATCGTACCCGTGTTTTATTGTATTCTTCAAGCTGTATTTTATTTAGAATTATTATTTGCATTATTATTTGTAGAATTTGTAAAAGGTGCGAGTCTGATATAAATCTCACTAAAGTCGTGTGTTGACATTTTGCTTTTACCACTAGCGACATCGATCACGCAGTTGTATAACTTAATTTTTTTTCCACTCTTCAAGTATAACTGGTTGTATAACCTAATGATTTAATTTTCATTTGCAATAATCGAATTTTTGTTGGTATCTGTTGATTAAATGATAAAAGAAAAATAAACGAGACAATTTTTATTATTGTGTATGCTTTATTCAGTCATTAATTTGTTCACCAAGTACAATACAAACTTGTCGTATCCACGAACCCAATACCGACCCACTCTACCAAGTTTTTGAATCAACCGAGCTCGCTAACGGGACCGTGCGTTTTCTCAACACCACAAAGGCACGTTACAGTATATATAAATTATTATTAAGAATGTATATGTATAGGACAATGTATATATAAATTATTATAAGAATGTATATGTATAGGATAATGTATATATAAATTATTATCATGAAGGTATATGTATATGCATGGTATTTATGCAGGTCCTAATGTATATAATTTATGCAAAGCCCGCCTAGACCTTCATTACTAAGGCCTAGGTTATTCTAATTATTATTAGCATTATTATCATATATGTATATGTTTTATAAATTTATTATTATGGAATAGAAATATTTATTCAAGAAGCTATGGGTGGCCGGGTAATGAAGGTCTAGGCGGGCTTTGCATAAATTATATACATTAGGAGCTGCATAAATACCATTACCATTACCATTACCATTACCATTACCATACCGTTTTGTTATATAAATCGGATTACCCAACCCTTGAGAAGGTAGGTTCAGTTATTTACTTGACTGTTATAATTTGGTACCTGACAAGCGAGTTCTCCCTCCGAGCGACCCTCTGGCATTTAGCCGTGACAATATAATATTTTTTTCTCTTGTAGTTTATCTGCCTGCACTTATAAAACCTCTAATAGGAAAGAATTTAATAGCCCTTTGTATTATCATTTACGGCAATCTGAATCTTTTTACTGCCCATTTAAACATATTTGTAAGTATGATAAAATGTTTTCTAAAATTCCCACTTTAAAAAATCGTCATGATTATACTGTTGGCAAAAACTCCAACATTTTGAATATATCCAATACTGATTTAGATCAGGATTTAGACATTGGGCCGTATTCATAAAACTGAATATCCTTGTAAGTATAAGGTAGAAGTATAAGGTTTCGAGTTGAAGAAAAAGGTAGGAGTATAAGCATTTCCTTTTTTTCGAATTCATAATGATTACCTTATACTTGCAAGGATATCCTCCAAGAATAAGTAATAAGTGACTTCTTGTCCTTGCTGGCGAAGAGGTAGATCAACTTCATCATTAGCATTGCCATCTTCTTCTGGCATCTCTTCAGGTGCTTCAAAATCGAGGTCTTGCCAAGATTTTGCCACGTTATGAAGCACAATACACGCAACAATTATTTTTGGCACATTCTCCAGTTTCACTCGGCAAACGTATTGCAAAATAGGAAATCGACGTTTCACTTGACCAAAACAACGTTCAATTATCACTCTCTCTTTTTTCAAAAGTTTATTATAATTTAGTTCAGGACCTGGAGCGGGATTTCTGAATGGAGTCATGAGCCACGGCTCTATACCATATCCATCATCAGCAAGTAGCACGACGTTATTTTTATTTTGTAAACGAACCCTTATTTGTGAATTTCTCCATATTCTTGAATCGTGAACCGATCCAGACCAACTAACGTCCACACTAGTGAACATTTCCCTTGCATCACAAGTGGCTTGTACATTCAGTGTAGGATGACCTTTTCGGTTGACATACTCATCACCATGGCGATTTGGTTTCAGTATTCCTATGTGGGTACAGTCAACTATACCAACTGCTGTCGGAAACCTATACTTGCTTTGCCATAACTGTTTCGCAGCCATAAGTTCATTGTTAGTAGACGGAAACTTTATCCAGTAATTTGATTGCGCAACTATGCTGTTAATTACGGCAGTCACTGTACGGGATACTGTAGCTTGACTTACACCCAGTTCTTGACCAATACCTTTCTGATACCCAGGGTCACTGAGATAGCGTAAACATATCTTCACTTTTTGGACGGATGATAACGCACCTCCTCGAGTTTCAGCATGTATTCTCAAAAACCTGTTGGCAAGCCATTGCACATTTTCCTCTTCGAACCGGTATAATTCTTTGTAATCACGAACAAGTGTTGATAAACGCTGCTTGTAGTGTTTAATCTCTCTCAGTTCCATTACATCTGCCATCGCTACAACTGACCACTACACGACTGAGTCTGCTACAGACCACACTCAAAATTATTGAAGGATATCCTTTTTATTTCGAGTAAACACAGAACAGATCTCAACGCAACAACTGTTTCTGAAAATAATAACTTTAACGAGGCAATTGATATTTTAGCCAAAACAGATTTGGAACGCCTATCGTTAAAACTTTATATATTACATTGAAATCTAAGCATTTTGTGAGCAAAAAAGCTATACAGAAACTTAGTCAGGGGCTTCTTGATATCCAAGCTATTAATGCAAAATATATCTTAGAAAAATTAAGGAGCGTTGGAATAGTTTCCCATCAGAATGATATTATTAAAAATGACTTATTTTTTAAAGCTCATAATGAAAAAAATGGGACGTTAGGTACAACACATTTGCGTGAACAATATTTTAAAAATGAGTTTAACTATATCGCACCTATGAAAATTAAACTGTCAGAAGCTAACGATCAAAGCTTTTACTACTATGTTCCTATACTAAAAACAATTGAAGCATTATTAAAATTTGATTCAGTATGGAATAAATTTTATTATCTAGATAGTTTTTCCACTTGTTAGGTCAATGATAACACTTGCAATTCGAACAAAAGTCAAATTTATTCCATTTATTTATCTAGATAATAAGATGAGTTAAAAGGTCATAAAAATACATATATGGAATAAATGTAATAATAAATCACAAAATAGCCAAAACATTTACACAGATATTTTAAATGGCAAATGCAATACAGAAAATGTGTTTTTAATAATGAAAATTATTGCGTTGCAATTATACTATATCAAGATGCCTTTGAAGTTTGTAATCCTCTAGGCTCTGCAAGGAGAAAGCATAAGGTAGTGAGGGTTTATATGACTTTGGCGCATTTACATCCATGGCAAAGGTCTCGAGTTGAGTAAATTCAACTTGTAGCATTGTGTTACGAAAAGGACATTAAAACTTATGGAATGAATTACATTTTTAAACCAATAGTGAACGATTTGAAAATTTTAGAAAGTGAGGGGATTTCTGTAAATTCAAAAATTGTTAAAGGAACCATAATAGCAGTTTTAGGAGATAATCTAGGAAGTCACCAAATTGGTGGCTTTCAAGAAAATTTTAAAGACAGCAGTTATTTTTGCAGATACTGTTATGCTCAAGATTTGTCAAAGATCTATTATTCCAGTGATGTTGTAAACCATCGGACAATTACATCCTACAATGATGATGTACATTTTGCCGAGGCCTTAGATACAATTTATAAAGGAGTAAGGCGCAGTTCAGAATTAAATAACTTAAAATACTATCATGTAGACGGACAGGGACTACCTCCCTGTATGGCGCATGATATTTTTGAGGGAATACTTGAATATGACCTTATGCTAATTATAAACCACTTAGTTAAAATGAAAATATTATCTTATCAATATATTAACCAACAAATTAAACTTCTTTCATTTTCTGCAGGCTTCGAGACTGTTGAAATACCTGAGATTAAGAGCAATGATAAACTAATTGGCTCGGCAAGTCAAAATTTGTATTTAATAAATATTCTACCCTTTGCTCTTGCAAACGTGTCAGATCATATTTTATTGCATGCACAAAGTTACTGGGAAATGTAGCTAAATTTAAGACAGATCTGTAACACGCTATTGGCGTTCTCTGTGTCCATACAACAAGTAGCAATTATGAAAAATTTAATATTGGAATATGTAGAAGCGAGAAAAACGCTATTTCCATTGCAGAGTCTAAGACCAAAACATCATTACTTGCAACATTATCCTTATTTAATAAGGGTTTTTGGAACTTTGAGACATATGTGGACTTTAAGATTTGAGTCCAAACACAAATATTTCAAAAATTGCATCAGACACACCCCTAACTTCAAAAACATATTGTTTTCTTTATCAAACAAGAATCAGCTATTATAAAGCCTAAATTTTAATCAAAATTCGTTATTTAAATCAAAAAGTTGTTACTGATTGCAGCTATCCGTTTATATCTGATGACTATCCTATAGAATATTTAAATGTAGTTCAACCATCGATTGATTCTTCTGGATCCATGCAGATATGTCAGTCGGCAAATTATCGTGGAATTTTATACAAAAAGGATATTTATCTCTGTATTGGGAAAAACATTGAAGGAAGAACTTATTAAATTTTACATGTTAAATATATACTTATAAATGACAAATTTGATCATCTCAGCTTTATTGGCCAAAAACAAAACATCTTATATAATTTTTCAAGGGGTTTGTATCAACAGGCTGATGAAAAGTCAATCCTGGAGTGTATAAATTTTGAAAATTTAATTTGCACAGAACCTTTAATTCACTCGAAAGTTTCTGGTAACGATTTTTGGTGGTTTAAATCAGCACCCTTAGAAAGATTTTGAATTGATAAACATTTATTTATTAGCTTATCTTTTTTATTTTTTATGTTTGGTATATGGTATAATATGTATCTCATACAATGTGAATAATTATACATTGAAAGATTCAAGTTTAAATTAATAGTTAGGTGATGTATTATTTTGGCATACCTCTTTTATTAATAAAAAAGGTGGATGTACACGCAAAAATTAAAAATATTCTTACCTTCTATAAAAAATATACCTCTATATTTTTAAATTTGGTATAGGAGAGCATTTTAATTTTAACTGAAAAGTAACTTTACAGGGTGTCTGAAACAAAATTAAACGCTTTTTTTCTCAGATTTGGCATAAAACGTTAGAATATTTGCTGACTAATAATATTCTAATAATAATAAATGTGTAAACCGTAAAATTTCTACCAAATTTTAAAATATACATTTTAAAATATACACATATTGAAACATAATACGTATACAACATTTAATATTTTGCAGACGCCTATATATTGTGCAGTGGCTCCAAGATCAAATCAGCATACCGTACCTATACCATTTCTTGGGATCTAAAAAGTCAGGATGAAAATTTATAAAGTTTGGTCCGTGGACCGTACAAAAAAGGTGTTTGTAGTTATCAAAGAAACACACAACATTCTCGAGCAACTTGTATTGGAAGGTATGTTAGTATAGCACATAACAATAGAACCATTAAACACTGACTTATAATTTCTTCCAGTTTTATTTAACATTCATAATATGTATTTGTTTTGGAGAGTTTTTTCGTGATTACCATAGTTCGAAATTATATTTTTGTAATGAACTGATTCCTTTTGTTTCAGCATCTCGTAAATTGGACATTAATGGCGCACAAATAGTTACTGAATCAGATGTAACTCTAATCGATGAAGACGAGGTGTTGCAAGGTCTAGAGACTAATGAACCACTTATATTGTTAGAACCTGGACAGACATACCAAGAACGATGTAGTGCTCCAGTCAGCCGTTTTTCAGCTTTCTCTAGTTTATCTACAGTTACTTTGAATTCTGGACCTACGTCTCCAATTGTTGACATTAGTTCATCGAACATCCATCGCACTGAGGAGGACAAAACCTTTGAATCAGTCAACTCGTCAGAATCGCTGTTCGGAACTATCTACCTCTAATATTTCTTCCTGCCACCACAGACGCCAATATGATTGACCCGTCTATCGAATCAAAGCGCAAATCAATCGAAAACAAATAGCGAATTTTCCTGGCATTCGTTTCCAGTTCCTTGGAATAAATTGCCCCCCTATATGTTAAAACAATGCGAGGAGGAAAAAGCAGAAAAATCCATTGTAACACAAATTGTTCACTCTGTTGTTAATGAAATGATGGCCGTCCAAAAGCATATACCCTGCAATGAATTGTAGGAAAAAAGATGAGCGACAAATATCCACGAACTTTTTTAAACCGAGATGAAGATGGAACCATACTTGGAGATGGAATGCACGGCATTATTTCAAAAATGCATATTCGTTACACCTATCTGTGCAGACCACATAAAAGCGGTAGGAAAAACACTCCAGTGCCTCCAAAAAAGCTTAAAGTGATGAATAATATGAGAGCTGGGTGCTCGAATTGGTCACCAGAAATAGAGAGTCAAGTCTGATAATATCGACGATTTTGCCCTAGCGTTAAAATCGATGACAGAAGAAAATATAAACTTTTTTCCTACTTTGATCAAACATATGCTCAACAAAGATATTTTTTGTATAAGTCACAGACCACAACCATAGCAGAAATCAGGAACGAATGGACTCATTTAACAAATAATAAGTCAGCTATATTTCGGCATTTTCCAAATACTGATGAACATAGACATAAAATCTATTCAGCTTATGCCAAAGGCTCAGAAGCTTGTCGAATACTGCAGTGGCAAAACCAAAATTACCGAAGGTTGTGATAATGTTAATGATATTTTGCTTAGAGCCGTAAAGTATACAGCTAAGTACTTTAATGTAGACATTAAATATATTATATATGAATATAAGGTAATGTAATGTTACGTTGGGTTCTAAACAAAAATATCAACCTGTACTTATCGAGTTGTTCACTTTATCTAAAAAAAAATTTGAAAGATTTAATTTTAAACTCTACATGTAAAAAAAATGGGTAAATGCAATACATACTATATTATTCTGTTCAATATACATTTTCTAAAAGGAAATTCTAAACTACCCTGCGTTCCCTATGATTTAGCTACTTAAATTTAACTTATCTTAATCCAGATATGTTCTAATAACTAAGCACTTCCAACATACTGTTCCTGCAATTTCTGTGATTGTTCCTTATGTTACCTCCGGTTCTTGAGCTGAAGATGCCCTCCACAGAAAGGATATATATATAAACAACTGGATATTCAATCTGCAAACTCCTTCTTGGATAAATCTTTGGAGATGAAAAACGTTACTGTGAATTTTTTGGAATTCACATTTCCAGAACTATTGTAGTTTAAGTAATTTTACTCTTATAATTACATATAAATTTTGTACTATCTATTTTCTTTACTGCCATTATTTCAATAATAATTTCTTAATCTCCATGGTTTTTTTATTTCTTTTTCAAATCCAATGAGATTATTGTGTCACAATATCTTGTTACCAATGTCTATAATTCCTTGCACTAATAAAATTTTGATTTCCATAGAAACTGGTTTTTAATTTCCCATATACCGGATTTAAGCACAGATCACAACCTTATATCTAATTACACATACTTTTACATTAAATTTTGAATAGAATAATTATATTAATATTTGTAGGGATTTACATTTTACCCGTGATTTGTTACTGTTCGGAGATAGTATAATTTTCTAAAATAACCCCGTCCCAAGTACCTAATAATTTTATTATGCCCCATAACATATGATCAAAATAAATAACGAAATTAGCGCCATCTATACGCAGGATAATTAAAATGTCAAAATTAATATAGATCTCTGTGAACTGACTTGTCTAAAATGAAATAGCCATCTATGAATTTAATTAACATTGTATGAAATATCATAATAGTAATAAAAACTATTGTATAGCATATGTTGTATTATTATATTATATATATTTTTTAGAACATCGTGGAGGCAGACGCTCGCGTTGATGATGATATTAAAATCGTGGAACCTATCCTAGTAATAGTTGGTCAGGAAATACACACAAATATTTTTTATTTATTAACGCGTTCATGTTTTTGTAATATATAATTAGGTAATACAAAGATTTCCAAGTAATAATATTGTACTTTAAAAGAACAATAGTAAGCCAATATTAAAAAAAAGACGTATTATATATATACGTATATTAAAAAAGATGTAGGGTGGCGCTATCGAGACAATTTATATAACGCCATTACAATATTTGTCATCAAATGTCCCAAGCTCCCAATGTTTTTTTTTATTTCAGATGAAGATGAAGAAAAGAAAATTTCCATTTACATAGAGAAATCCCTTCTTGTCACCTCGCAATCGTTTGAAGAGACAATCAAATTATTTTTTGCATTATATTTTAACTTTAACCTAATGTACCCAAAAAAGGTATCAGTAACTTTGGAAATGATTCAGCGGTATTTTTGTAAAGTACATCCCGACTCTGGAACAAAATCAAGTCATACACCAAGTAGAAAAAAAGTAATTTCTTTCATTAATAAGCTCGCACGTTAGCTAACTGTTTGTCTGGCCAACAAGCAGATAGCCATCTTTTTTTATTATTTAATTAAGTAAATTTTTTTTCTCTAATTCAGGAATAATTATTTAACACAAAAACTATCTGTGACATGAACTGACTATTTGTGAGATCGTAGTTTAAGGGAGGTAGACCTAATAATACAAAATAAAAAAGACGAAAAATGGGGGACGACAATTAATGAAATAGAGGAAAGACCGAGCAGAATGTGGCCGCTCCTCAAGAGAATAGGAAGAAGATCCCAACCCAACGCCCCGGTGAAAGAAGATGGAAGATGGTTCTTCAACGACGATGAAAAAGCCGAAAAAATGGCTTCCTTCCTGTAAAAACAGTTCACATGTCCACAACAATCGAAAGAGAGGACTACTTACGGGTAGAAGAAAGCTACGCCCAGCTTAAACAATACAGAATGATAGAGCCGCACCTAACCACCCAGGAAGAAGTCGAGACCACTATCAACCAGATGTCATCGAGGAAGGCTCCGGGCCTTGATAACATACCGTTCAGGGCAATTAAGCTGATGGGCAAGGAAGCCACAGAAGAACTCGTCAGAATCATAAATGCTTGAGAACAGCAGTCTTCCCAAGGATATGGAAAAGGCTCTAAGACAAAGACCCTACGAAACTACGAAATAGGAGAGCCATTAGCCTACTGAACAACTTTGGAAAAATCACCGAAAGGATCATAAAGAACCGCCTGACCAGGACAGTAGAAGAGAGAGAGAGATCATTCCATGTTCCCAATTCGGGTTCAGGGAACAACTCGGAGCAATTCACCAAGCCGTAACCTTATCGGCCTAGCAAAAAACCAGACGAGATCAAGAACGAAAAACCACGTGATTTCAGCCTTTTTGGACGTGGAGAAGGCCTACGACAAGATTTGGAGGAAAGGTCTGATCCACAAGATAAGAACTTTGCCGATACCAATTTATTTGGCAAAAATAGTCCAGGAATGGATAGAAGACCGTAGGTTTAGGGTCAAAGTTAACCAGGCCGTCTCCACGGAAAGAACAGCTATGGAAGGGCTCCTTCAAGGATCGTCACTGTCACCGATACTATTCAATCTTTTTGTAAGAGAACTGCCAGACACAATCACGGACAAGGACACAAAACTGTTTCAATTCGCGGATGATACAGCCCTAGTCACTAACGGAAAAAATGCGGCCAGTTGCTGTAAGAAAATGGAGAAAAATTTCAGGGAAATCGACGAATACACCAAAAGATGGAAGATAAAAATAAATCAAGACAAAACAGAAGTGGTAGGGTTCGGCAAAAAAATACCAAATGCGAACAGTATAACTTGGAATGGGAAAACCATCAAAATCAAGAAAAGTGGAACCTACCTTGGGATAACCATAGATAACCAACTTAAGATGCAACAACACACAACTAGAAGAGGAACGTTGGCAAAAAGGAAGATCCGAAATCTGTACCCACTACTAGAAAATCTATACAGCTGTAGCGTTACCAGCGAGCAACTACGGCGAGGAATTGTATAGATATAGATAGAAGGGCCGGAAGCAGCTATAGAAAGAGCAGAAATCAATGCAAGGAACCTAGCCAGGAAATGTTTTGCAGTCCCATGGTACTTTACAAACCAAGACCTAGCTAACGAAATGAAGCTAGAAGACCTGCGGTTGAGAGCAAGGAGAAGAAGACAAGAGGCCATCGAAAAAAAGGCGAGCGCAGTGGGAAGGCTGTCCCAACTACTACAAAAATGAAGAAAGCAATTTTAGCTAGCCCCGCGCCAATCATATGGGAGTGAGGCCATAAAGAAACTGCCATCATTGCCAGCAGGCAGAAAATGCAGGAAAGCAAAGGAAAGAAGAAAAAACACCGGGCCATGGTCAGTCGTCAGACAGTCCGAGTCCAGTCGTCGATCGGACCGGTCGAATTTCATGGAGCTCTGTATCAAATCTTTTCAGATTTATACATTTTTTACCTAGAAAGAATTATAATTAACTTCACCGGTGCTGTCTAATTTAACAAAACAAAAACAACTGTCTCGCGTCCGCAGAGTGCCGGGACAGAGAGGAGCGGCGGCTGTCGGCTCTGCGCTACACCGAGACGCTTCGTGATCGTTATCCCCCCGACTAGGGCACCTCGGCCCTTACAGGGGAGGACAGCTCCGAGGGATTCCTCAGAGAATCCTTTCTCTATAAATAATTAAAAAGACCAGACAACATAGCTGCAAATTCAGAAGAGTTCTTCTAACGACATCCCGGCGCTAGTCCATCGGCTAATAAGACGCCGAGGTAGATTTCTCTATTTTTCCAATTTCTTTGTAAATTACGACATCGTCCTCTTCGGACAATAAATTCCTAAATTTTGACGCACTGCATAGCAGCTGAAAATTAAAAAAAAATTAAATTACGAAATATCATCACAATATCGATATACATTCATCTCTTTATTTCACCTGTACGTATTGGACTCTGATAGAAGGTCGTTTCGTCTTTCTCTCTCGTACATGGTCGGCAATCGTGGGAACCGGCTCTTGCGACGGGTAGCATAAGCGCTGCTTTCGCAAACCGCGTTCCCCGGTGACGCAAATCCGCATCACCTTACATCATTTTTTGCGCGATTTTTTATCCACATTCCTTTTAGAAACTTGCATCTTCTCTCTCTTAAGACACTATAGTAACTCTTTACATCAAACAGAGATAAGATTTTAGCCTACATATCACCATACAGTTCTGAGCCAAGTATAGTAAAACTTATTAACAATTCCGAGCCACAGTGACAAACCTATATATGAGCCTGTATATTGGCTCAGGATTGTTTAACATGCTAGAATGTATCTAGATGCCGTTAAGTTACACCTGACAAATTATGGAAATGGCTCGGTTTTGATAGAAATCTCAACAAAATAGTTCGTCATGTTTCAACTATCGAGCGCTCGTGTCGCCATTTGTATATTACTTGTATTAGATATTGGGATTTGACTTTCATCGAAGAATGTTGTTAAAATATAATTTACTACCGCAAGAGAGACACTAGTTTTTATTATATAAACCACTTTATTTTATTATATAAACTTAGACATGACTGTTACATCTTTTCTATATTGATACATTAATTACATTATCTATTCATATATCAAAACTGCGCTTGCGCATTGATTCACCTAACGTTATATTACACAGAGAACTACAACTGTCTATATATTTTAACAAATGTCTCAAACAACAAAAAGAATCCTTACTTTAGGAACAAACGGCGGCATGAAAGGTAAGTTTAATTGTATATAAAGTTTTGTTTTTAAAACGCCATATAAGTTTGTGAGAATGAAATTTGATGATCATTTTCTAATTATCGTTCGTGTAAATTCTAAAAATGTAAGGTTGTAACAAATTTATGTTATAACGATCTCTGTTAAACATGGAATCAAAGGGTGTATTTTTAAAGTGTTAGAAATATAGTTGGTAAGTTACGTTTTTCCTATAGTTATTAAACACGCCATTTTTTAATAGTAACATAGTTCATGTTAGGTATCATTTGAACGGTTGGTATTTATTTTCTCTTGATCGGATGAAATCTGTTGATGTTTTATAGTCTTCACTTGTTACAGTTAATTGCATTAATTCTTTTCTTCGATTATTATTATGACGTTCTCTGAAATAAAATGGAGTTTGTTACTGTAATGGTAGTATTTCACTCTTTATACTACGCACAGTAATGCATAATAAAGCGTACTTACTGATATTTTTATATAATATTTGCTTTTGTGTAAGAAGAGTGGCTTAAATACGCTAATTTTTAACTTATCTATCCAAATAGGAACTCCATTGCTCAAACCTAAAAGTACTATTGAAGAAAGCGAAACAAATTCAGGCAAAATAAAAATAAAATCCGATTGGTTAATCGGAGCCAACGAATCTCGCTGTTTACAAGCAATTGAAAATATATCGTGCAAGGTACTACAAGAGGATCCATATAATAGTTTAGACAAGCCTGAAAATCGATTAACTCAAACATATTTGGAAATGCAGACAAACACAGGCACATCATTTTGCGATTAAAATAACGGGATTTTTATTTATAATACCGTTTTATTAAAGCAGTCTTTACAGAATATATTTCATAGTACTAACGGGCCAAATGTTTTAAGCAATGATGAAGACAACAGTGACTGTGAATCTGTTGACGATTCTATTGTTGATCCAGATTGGATCCCAGATGAAAGCAGCGGAAGTGCGTTTGAAGTCAGCATGACCAATGATGAGGTGAATTTAT
>SMLS01023208.1:0-11176 GCA_004785975.1 Popillia japonica | reverse complement strand
TTAACGTTTGTTTTTTCACTTTCAGACGGCAGGCAAGGATTTTGCTATACCAGTCGTAACAATGGCATCTGTAATAATCGATTACCGATGCGTTTATCGAAGAAAGATTGCTGCTGCGGTGTTAATATGGGACAGGGATGGGGCGATCAATGCGATAGGTGTCCTCAACACGGCGAAAGTATACATACATACATATTTACATATATTAACAATAACTACATATATATTTCATTATTATGTATTTTTTAAGACGAACATCGGTCATTGTGCTCTACCGACGGTGGCAAACCGACACCGGACAATAAGAAGCCATCTCCGCTGATCGAGGTGAACGAATGTATTCTGAGGGTTGATATTTGCGGCGAAGGGGAATGCGAAGATACGCAACAAGGGTACGAGTGCCATTGTCATGCCGGTTACCGGAATGGACCGTCAAAAAAATGCGAAGGTTATAAATATTTATTATTATCACATACTTTATAGCTTATAGCTACTTAATTGAAAGACAAATAGTCACTGAATCGTTTCATTATCGCCCGTTACACACACATATTGTACTGTATGTATTTCGATTTTTATTCCCCCTCACCCTCGAATTTAGTATGTATTCAATATTTATTCACCGACAATAGAATAAAATTCATCAGCTCTAACTAATAACAATTTCGATAGATATCGACGAATGTAAGGAAGGCAAATGCGTCAATGGCCGGTGTACCAACAAAGCTGGTTCTTTCGAGTGTGTTTGCCCGCCCGGTTTCGATATCTCACCCGATGGTACCATGTGCACCGACAAAGACGAATGCTCGCAGATCGGAATGTGCACGAACGGCGTCTGCATCAACATGGACGGCAGCTTCAAATGTCACTGCAACACCGGCTTTAAATTGTCAGCGACCGGTTTCGCTTGCATAGGTATGTAGGTACATATATACATACATATATCCGGTTTTCGTCTAGTTGTCAAAAAACAATTCCTACTAATAGTTGTCGTTTTTCGTTTATTCTCAGATGTTGACGAATGTTACGAGAATCCGAGGATTTGTTTAAACGGCCGATGTAATAATGTCCCGGGATCGTATAGTTGCATTTGTTCGCCCGGTTTCACCGAATCCGCAGACAGAACTTTCTGCATCGATTTGGACGAGTGCGCCAGCACGAGGATGTGCGATCACGGCAAGTGCGTGAATATAGAAGGATCCTTCCGTTGCGTCTGCGATTCAGGTTACCGATTAGGACCGGATGGTAAACATTGCGTCGATATCGACGAATGTCAACAGAACCCGTGCAAACACGGCAACTGCGCTAACAGCCAGGGAAGCTTCAGATGCGAATGCAATCCCGGTTTCAGTTTAAGTTCAGACGGCCGTTCCTGCTTGGATACGAAACGCGACTTATGCTACCAACAGTACAAGGACGGACAATGCTTGAATCCTTCGACGACGGCCGTTACGAAGTCTACGTGTTGCTGTTGCACGGTGATTACCGGACAGCCGATGGGCTGGGGAACCACGTGCCAAGCGTGTCCGATGCCGGGAACGTCGGATTTCGACCAGCTGTGCCCGTACGGTCCGGGTTCCAGTTTCGACGGGAACGACATCAACGAATGCGCGCAGAATCCGAATATATGTCAGAACGGGGCCTGCGAAAACATGATCGGAACATACCGATGTATCTGCAATCCCGGCTTCATCGTAGACGACACCGGCAAAATCTGTACAGATATCAACGAATGCGTCGAAGATGAGTCGGTAAGAATCACACCCGCGAAACATTTTTGTTTTTTTTTTCATACAGCAACATCAAAACAGTACCTATATACTTTTTTTCTTAAAAAACGAAAAGAAAAGAAAAAGTTTGCCCTGCCATCGAGCGAAACTTTCATTTACAAAGAGATGGATAGTACACGAGAGAATTGTGATAATAGTGAAACACTTTTTGTTCTACTAAAGATGTTTATCGTAATATTTCTTTTCGTTCGTTTACATTCCACAGGTATGTAGCGGCGGACAATGCCGTAACACTCCGGGCAGTTTCCAGTGCATTTGCCCTGCCGGAACACAATTAAATACCAATACGTACGTATGCGAAGATGTCGATGAATGCAGGGAACTGGGACCGGAAGCTTGCTTCAACGGCGAGTGCGTCAACACATTCGGCTCGTACAAGTGCGAATGCGATCCCGGATCGGTATTGGATAATACAGGACGGATATGTATCGGTACCACTTTCGATATTATTGTTGTTCCGATTAATTTTTATCTCGCTCTCTCTCTTTAATATATAGATAATAGAAAAGGATCTTGCTGGACTAGGTTGATTCATGGTCGGTGCGAGAACAATCTGCCTCAGTTGAGCAGAAGGATAGACTGCTGTTGTTCGATCGGTGTCGCCTGGGGTTCCCCTTGCGAACGTTGTAACAGAAATGAATGTGAATGTACGAAAGGGTACGCTAAAGTCGACGGAAAAACTTGCGCCGATATTAACGAATGCGATCTCAATCCCGATATATGTCGAGGAGGCGGTACTTGCGTTAATACCGAAGGTAGCTTTACGTGTACTTGTCCGCCTGGATTGACTTTAGATGATACGAGTAAGTTGTTGCAAGTGGTGTTGTCCGGGATGACGGTGTACCGGATTCTTAGAGGAGATTTGATTTAATGTTTTCCTTTTCTGTTATATACAGGGACAAAATGTTTGGATATCAGAGAAGAACAGTGTTATACGAAATACAAACACGGAAAATGTTTAAACCCCCTGGACGGTCTCTTCAATAAAAATCTGTGTTGCTGTTCTTCTATCGGAAAAGCGTGGGGTGACAAGTGCGAAAGTTGCCCTAGACATGGCACAGCGGCTTTCAGTGAATTATGTCCCCGAGGACAAGGATTCATCGAACGAAAAGATATCAACGAATGTACGGAATTTCCCGGCATGTGTCTGAACGGTAGATGTAAGAATACTGTTGGTACTTTCAGTTGTCGTTGTAACAAAGGCTACGACTATGACGAAAATAGGATCAGATGTATCGGTAAGATTTGCCATGGAAAGTGGAATAATATGTTTACTTGTAGGTTTTTTTTTTTTAACAGACATTGATGAGTGTAGTATAACGACAAGCAATGTTTGCGGTAACGGTATCTGTAAGAACATTCCCGGCGACTTTATTTGCGAATGTAACGATGGATATCGAACTATGGCACCGATGCAAATTTGTATGGGTACGTCTATCTACTATATACATATTATTATGTATATGCATATATTGACTTTATTAGCGTGTATTGTTTTTGATTGTTGTTTGGATTAGATATAAACGAATGTGAAGAAACTTCATCGTTATGTAGAGGTGGCACGTGTGTTAACACGGAAGGGTCGTTTAGGTGCGAATGCCCACCCGGTCACGAACTAACATCAGATAAAGCTAGTTGTAAAGATATCGACGAATGTTCGCGAACCAGCGGGATATGTTCGAATGGAGTTTGCGAAAACATGATGGGAACGTACCAATGCGTTTGTAACGAGGGTTTCAGACAAACTGAACATAAAACTCATTGCGAAGGTGGGTATTATCTGTGACGGATGTCTGTCCGTCTGTCTTATGATGATATGATCGACTTTTTCAATGTTTGTTTATTTTTCGCAATAGATATTGACGAATGTCGCGATGAACCGTGCAACGATATCTGCATTAACACTCCTGGCAGTTATTCCTGTTCTTGCGGGTAAGATAACTTAGTAGATTATTCCAGATACTTATTGTCTTCCTCCACATAATTTGTTGTCCACCACTGTCTGTAAGGAAGGTTTTTTTTCTAATAATAGTGTTTCAACGCATTCCGTTCAATTATGGTACAATGATTTCTGTTATTGACGTATGTATTTCTTTTGTTAATCTGCAGGTCCGGTTATTCTCTAACGCTTGACGGCAGGACGTGTATCGACATCGACGAGTGCAAACAAAATTCGAGAATATGTAACGGCGGTAAATGCGAGAATACCGATGGCAAATACAGATGCATCTGTACGAACGGTCTAATTCCTGGACCAGGAGATCTGTCATGCTTAGGTATGTCACCATCTTACGACATTAGAATGCAGAAATCTGTTTGAATTTTCAGATTGCGGAGGAACGGATATTTTAAGATAGCCGCTGCTTCTCCTCTTCCTCTTACACCGCATCATCATCATCACAATAACGTGCTCTTTATCGCTACTAAGCTAACCTCAACATCGCCATGTCACCTCCAAGTTATTTTACGCTAACCACTAACCAAAAACACCGCCAAGCTTTGCTAAATACTATTAGATTACCTATAGTCAATCAGTTATAGGAACAGTTTCCGTTTTTTTACGGAAATTACCGTTATACCGTTTCGTTATAGATATCGACGAATGCACACAATTTCCGAACAAATGCGGCAACGGCGAATGCATTAATACTTTGGGTTCGTTCCAATGCAGGTGCGAAGAAGGTTATTCTGTTAAACCGGATGGCGGGCCGCAATGCACCGACGACGACGAATGTTACATGGGACTGTACACCTGCCATCTTCACGCGGATTGCATAAACAATCCAGTAAATACTTTTCGAACCGAACTCGGACCGCGATCACGGTCGCCATTTAATCGGATTCTGTTTCCGTAGGGTTCGTACCAATGCCGCTGCCACGACGGTTTCACCGGTAACGGTATCAGCTGTCGCGACATCAACGAATGCTTAACGAATAACGGCGGCTGCGATCAAAACGCTCAATGCATCAACACCGATGGTTCCTTCAAATGCGCTTGCGACGCCGGCTTCAAAGGGGACGGCTACAGTTGCATCGATATAGACGAATGCTCGAACGATCCTACATTGTGCGACAACGGGCAATGCTTGAATTCGGCCGGTTCGTTCAAGTGCGAATGCGAAATGGGATTCATGCATCCGGATGATAAAAATGATAAATCGTGCGTCGGTAAGTTTTTTCTCCTTTTCAACATCCTACTATTATAATATCATGATATCTACATATTGCTATTTTTCGTTTTTCTAAAAGATATCGACGAATGTCAGATGTTTAATAACTTGTGCGTATTCGGAAAATGTATAAATACGTTCGGAATGTTCGAATGCGAATGCAACGATGGTTATAAATTGGATGGTTCGGGCGGTAATTGCACTGATATTGACGAATGCGAAAGCCCTCAATCTTGCCTCTACGGAGATTGTACCAATTTGGAAGGATCGTTTAGATGTATCTGTCCGAAGAATTACGAACTAATACCCGAAGGAAATGCTTGCATCGGTACGTCAAATGTAAATCATTTCCGATGTCAGATTACACAGACGCACACACACTTATGGATACATAGGTACATTATTTATTACTATGATAACTTTTAGATCGTAGAACGTCGCGATGCTTCCTGCACGCCGATCACAACGGTTTGTGTTCCGCCCCTACAGCCGATTATGTCACGAAGGCGTCTTGCTGTTGTTCGGTAGGGAAAGCATGGGGTCCCCATTGCGACTTGTGTCCGAGAGTAGATAGTCAGGAATATCTGGAATTGTGTCCTGGCGGAATGGGTTATAAACCGAACACGTTGACCGTAATGAGTAGTTTATTATTAGTCGGCATAATATTTTAATTGAAGGCCATTGTTTTGGCAGGTTGTCTTGGAAGACATCAACGAATGCGACGAGCACGAAGGTCTTTGTAAGAACGGAAAATGTCAAAACACGTTCGGAAGTTTCATTTGTTCCTGTTACGAAGGATTTAGGCTAGACGATTCGGGTGTGATGTGTATCGATGTCAATGAGTGCGTCGAGAATCCCAATACTTGCCACATTGGAGAATGCATTAACGAAGAAGGAAAATATTACTGCTTGTGTCCGGAAGGTTACATGCCTACGCTGGGAAGAAGTATGTTCATCGAAACGCCTGTTTTACCAAATTTTCAAACTTGTTGTTCTGTCTGCTTTATTAGAGGAGTGCGTCGATATGAGGCGCGACCTTTGCTTTCTGGAATACAGTAGTTGGCGTTGTTCTCATCCCATGTCCCAGAATCAAACCAAGAAGGTATGCTGTTGTTCAATGGGAAAAGCCTGGGGACAGCCGTGTGAACCGTGTCCGCTGGCAGGCACCAGTAGGTATAAATTCCAGCACTGGAGAACTTAATGTTTCGATCAAGTTCGCGGCAAAACCTTTTATAGTTTCGTATTTGTAGAATTTAATTCGATATATTAATTGATTGCAGACTCGTACACGGCGCTGTGCGGTTCCGAACCCGGTTCCTTTCTAAATCTGATGAACGAGAAAGTAGATATCGATGAATGTGAACTGATGCCATCTATGTGCACGCACGGCAACTGCATGAACACGCCCGGCAGCTTCGAGTGCCAATGTAACAGGGGTTTTGTGTACGACATCAATTCGCATCAATGTATAGACGACAACGAATGTTTGAGGGTGCCGAATCCGTGCGAGGGCAACGCGCAGTGCGTTAATCTGCCGGGCAGCTTCGAGTGCAAATGCCCAGAAGGTTACAAGCACGGTGCCACATTCCTAGACTGTGTCGATATTAACGAGTGCACGGAACGACCGAGCATCTGCAGTAACGGCGAATGTAAGAATTTACAGGGAAGTTTCCAATGTATCTGCAATCCTGGATACCTTCTGACGCCCTCTAGGGACATGTGCATCGATATAGATGAATGCAGTAGACGACCCGACATCTGCAACGATGGCACGTGCATTAACACAATCGGATCGTACAAGTGCCATTGCAACGTCGGATTTAAACTTAGTCACAATAACGATTGCGTCGACGTCGACGAGTGTCATATGATGCCCTTCTTGTGCCGGAATGGAATGTGCAGGAACAATATCGGATCTTTTATTTGCGACTGTCCGACCGGTTATGAGGTCACCAACGATGGCCACCATTGCAAGGATATCGACGAGTGCCACGAGGTAATTTCTTTTCTAATTCGCTTTTCTCTCGTTTGTTGACACATCGACGCGCACATTTTAGAGACCAGGAACTTGTCCGTCACCTGGCAAATGCCAGAACGTCATGGGCTCATTTATCTGTACTTGTCCGGACGGTTACGAACTGAGTACAGTGACCAGTATGTGCGAAGACGTGGACGAATGCGCCGTCAACCCGGAGATCTGCGAGAACGGAGCTTGCACCAACACGGAAGGCGGCGCTTTCTGCACCTGCCCGGAAGGTTTCATCATCAACCAACACACGATGAAATGCATCGACGTGAGACAAGAGCAGTGCTTCGATTACTATCACAACAGGCAGTGCTCCAATGCAAGGGGTATGAAGGTGACGCAACAGGAGTGTTGCTGTTCGAGGGGCGCCGCCTGGGGAAGATATTGCGAGCAATGCCCGGACGAGGGCTCGCCACTATTTCAAAAATTGTGTCCGGAAGGTACGGGACGCATGGAATCCGGTAACGATTTGGACGAATGTATATTGATGCCGAACGTTTGCGAGGGCGGCGACTGCGTAAACACGGACGGTTCCTTTAGATGCGAATGCCCGGCCGGTTACGTACTGGATGCCACAGGTCACAAATGCGTCGACGACAACGAATGCGCTTCGAACCCGACGGTTTGCGGTAACGGAACGTGTACGAACGTCATCGGCGGTTTCGAATGCAGTTGCAACGACGGTTTCGCTCCAGGACCAGTACAGGTACGATTCCGTGATGTCTTATACAACTGTTTTACGTATTTTACTTTACAGATCTGCGAAGATGTGAACGAATGTCACGAAATCGGAAACCAATGCGCTTTTAGATGCCACAATGTTCCCGGTTCGTTCAGGTGTATATGCCCTTACGGTTACGCTTTAGCGCCGGACGGAAGACATTGCCAAGGTAGGTTTTGAATTTGAAGGGATACGAAAAATAAAAAGAAACACAGGGAAATCCACAATGCAGAAATTTGAATTTTAGACGTGGACGAGTGCGTTACTCCGGCGAACAATTGCAAATTCATGTGTAAGAATCTGATCGGTTCGTTCATGTGCATCTGTCCGGAAGGATTCTCTCAAGTCGGCTTAACGGACGATTGTAGAGATATTAACGAATGCGTCACAACGCCTGGAATTTGCGCGAACGGTCAATGCATCAATTTGCAAGGCTCATTTAGGTGCGAGTGCTTCGACGGATACGAACCCAGTCACGATAGGAAGAACTGCATTGGTAATTATGCCTTCTTCGTTGGTTTCACGTTCGAATCTAATTTTTAACTGTTTTTTTTAAGATAAACGACAAGGATTCTGCTATAGGCAATTAATACACGGTAGATGTCCGGCCCATCAAAGGGAAGTGATGAAAGTGACGAAAGCGGACTGTTGTTGTTCTATGGGCGAAGCGTGGGGACCTAGATGCGAAATTTGTCCGTCAAAGTATTCGCCGCAATATCAAGAATTGTGCATGGAGAGCGGAATTACAAGCGATGGCCAAGGTTGTGATTTTTTCGTGTCCTGTTTACAAGCTGTTCGTAAAAGATTGAAAGTGTCAAAGTTGCCAGTATAAGATTCACAAATCTAAATTTAAATCAAGGTTATGCCGCATTGCTTTAATTCTCTTCATTGTTCCCTTTTTTTTTAAGCAACACACCCTTGATCTTTTACTACAAACACAAACTACGAAGTTGTTGATGATGATGATGACGATATAATATTGAAACGATCGTTAATTCTTTGACATTTTTTATTAAATAGATGTCGATGAATGCGCAACGATACCGGATTTATGCAGAAACGGCCGTTGCATAAACACCTTAGGTTCGTACCGTTGCATCTGTAACAAAGGGTACAAGCTCGATGCTAGCGAGAAGTACTGTTTCGACTTGAACGAATGCGAATTACCGCAAAAACCGTGCCAATATAACTGCCAAAACACGGAAGGTAGTTTCATTTGTTCGTGTCCGGTCGGATTCCTGCTCAATCCGGACGGCGTATCTTGCCGGGATTTGGACGAATGCGACACCGGCCAACACGTTTGCCAGCATATTTGCATCAACACCCAGGGAAGCTACAGTTGTTCGTGTCCAAAGGGATACAAACAGATCGGTGATGATTGCCAAGGTATGCATATTATACATACATATGTACAATACATACTTACATATACAATGTATGTATGGTAATTAAGAAAAGAAAACATAATGTCCGATTCTAAAGTGGTTCTCTTTAGATGTAAACGAGTGCCACGACGACGATCTCTGCCCGAAACCAGGCAGATGTATTAACACTCTGGGTAGTTTCCGTTGTATATGCCCGCGAGGTTACAAACTCGATTCGACAGGATCGTATTGCATCGATGCCGACGAATGTTTGGATGATACCAAATGCAGCGAAGGTAAATCTCACTTGGAATATTCGGATATTAGCAATTGGATTGCACGTTTCAGGTTGTCAGAATTTAGTCGGGGGATACAAATGCGGTTGTCCCGAAGGATACACACTACATTATTATTACAATCATTGTGTCGACACTAACGAATGTTTAACCAATCCTTGCGGAAATAACGGCGACTGTATAAATACGCCCGGAAGTTATCGTTGCGGTTGTCCAGATGGTTATCAATTTGATCATTCATCTAATATTTGCCTGCAGGTAATAGTACATACATACACAATACTTATTATTACAAAAAGAACTTATTTCGGTTAGTGTAACTTTTGTTGTATTTACAGGCTAGTGCCTCTTGTATCGGTGCGCCTTGTGCTTTTGGATGTTCGGCTGTTGGGAGTTCGGGTTTCTCTTGCGGTTGTCCTCCGGGTTATCAACGTATTGGACAGGGACATTGTATTTCGACGATCGGTCCCGGGAACGGCGTCGGTTACGGTCCCGAAATCGGAAACGTACCGGTATATCCGTTGAACGAGAACGAAAGAGCTACAAACGATAGGACCATCGCGACAGAAGGATGTTTCTCTTGTAAAGTAGGTTTTTCAAAGCGAATCTCTTAAAATTATCGATATATCACACATTTTGTTGTGCCGTACGAAATAGGTAAATGGTAGGCACAGAAGGGATTCGAGAAATTACAGTGTAACAACAAATTACACCGAATTCGTTCATCGATTATTGAAGAGGTCATCTCATGCACTGGAAAGTAGTAGAAGGTTGCGACGACACCATCATGGCGATGAACTAGAAATCAAAATCAGTTTGAAACAGACGAAACATAAAATGAGGATCATCAAATTGAAACCGTCCGTTAAGGTAGTAAACGGCGTGGCAAACTCTATTTCTGTTTTTTTTTTTTAATACGATCGATTTCAATTCCAGAGGGAGATCGAATACACGATAGTGAAAGGCAACGAAGGCAACAAATTCGAATTGGTCGAGAAGTACGGAGTCTGGGCGTTGCATTTCAAGAGACGTTTGCGACAAGCGGACGTCTTCGAATTGACAATATACGGTAGGCCGGCCAACGAGGAGGCAAAATTGGATTTCGAGAACGATATCTACGAGAAACCCCTCACATTGAGGGTACGGTTAATCGTTACAGAATAAATTTAGAATATGTAATCGATGTGAATTTCTAGATAAATAATATGTAATTATATATTTAAAAACTTATTCGACGCAGAGATCTGACGAACGTAATCTCATCTCGATATCTCGTTGCTTCTTTTAAGACAACCTAGTGCCTTATTAGAGATCGTAATGTTATTATGTCAAGGAGTTGTTCTTTAATTTTCAATATTTATTGCATACGTATTTCTTCGTCTTATTATTACGTATCATAATGTCTGCATTTTTCCTAACGCAGAATTTAATATATCTTTTTGTTTTCCTCTTTGGTTAAACACAAATGTAGCAGCTACTAATCTAATCAATTTATCCAGTTTGCTATTTGCTAGAGAACAATAGAGATCTAAGAATGTGTACATATTAATTACTTATTGTCTATTATTGATTATCCATCCATGATGCATTTTTATTTTATTAGTAGGCGTATCTACATGTGCTCACTGCCAATTGAATTCCTTTGTATCCTCACAAACTGTGTTCAACAAAATATGGTACTATATAATGGTTAATTGTGTAAAATTACATACACACTGCCATAGTGCTAACAATTCGCTTTAATGAACTTTTTTTTATCTTTCATTTGCTTCCTTCTTCTTAGGAAGTGCATCGTGTTCGGGTGCTACA
>SMLS01023205.1:0-17204 GCA_004785975.1 Popillia japonica | reverse complement strand
AAAAAAAAAAAAACAAAAACACCTGATTCCTACGAAAAAAAAAATAGGTCGAAATGAATAAAATCTGTAGTAAATGCGTGACCTTGGTATAATAGAATATTTCTGAAAAGACCACATGTGCAATTCAGTTGCTTCGTTAAGAAATTCATTTATAGAGTACAATAAGCATTAATTTACATATTCAACTTGATAAAAAATATTTGTTTATATCTATTAGATATTTTTGCAGCGTTCCGTTTTTTGTACACACGTATAAGGCCCGGATTCAGCAAAATTTATTTAACAAAATTTGGTACTTACTAAAGGAAACATTATTTTAATATATGATCATAATTTTTTTGGATTTAATTTTCCGACACTAATCATTTGACACCCTGTAGAAAAAAAATGTTGCATTCTTTGAATACTGTATACAGCTTTCAGTTCTCCGGTCTATGGTGGTGTTATAAATGCAGTAGACGTTCACACAAAGACTTCATTCCTCTGGTAATCTTAATTTTCGAATTGTTCGAATTTATATATAGTTTTTATAATATTCTAAAAAAGGTAGAAATAACATCCGTGTTAAAAATACTTGTTTGCACAAAAGGTTTTTTTATTGGTTTTTAGTTGTATACATAATCCGTAATTTGAGTGTGAATTTTTAGTTTAGAAGGAACTATGTAGTTGGAGAGAAACGAAAGATAGAACATGTGCTTGGTGGAGTTCAACTGCTTGTCCTTACACCTTTATATCAAATTATTAACGTTTTTAGTGAATGAATTTTTACTAAAAGACCTAGGTTCCATTAAGTAATTGTGGTAATTAGGAAGTTATGGTAGTTGTCGTATTGATGTCAGTTTAATAATTTGGACCACGAGCTTTTAGTATACTTTGTGGTAACTCATCGTAAGCTTGGTTTAAGAAATTATTACATTGACAATTTAAAACAGAATTTATTTCATCTCATTCGGCTAATATGTAAACAGGAAGTTTACGTTTGAGAATCAACTTCGTAATCTTTATTGAATTTTGATGCCCGCTTGCCGTCACATTTGGTGAAAAGGAACGTGAAACTATATTTCACTAGATGGATATTTAGTAATTACTAATAACGGCTTCTCCTCTTCAAATAAGTGGCCAATCTGTTGAACAAAAAATATACCAAAAACTTTAAATCAAAGAGAACTTATTTTTCTGCTTCACTTCTTTACGAAATATCTAATGAAACTGTTAAGGAAAGGTCTGCGGAGTCATCCAAACATTTTTTGAAAAATTGCAATGAAGTAGGTTATTAAATTCTTTGAAACACCTTGATTTTTCGATATTCTTCTTAGTTTATGTGAGCCATCAAAATTTACTCCTATAGTAAAATTGCATTTTCTATCCAGAGGAAGATTTCTCATTAACAGCAACACACGTCTTATACCTGGTAGGTTAATCTTTTTTCCCGTTGATTTAAAAAACACTGCTAATGACGCATTTTCATTTAGGGATATTCCGCGCTATCTAAAAATTTAGATTTCTTGATATCTGATGCGTGTTGGAAACAGCATTTAATATATCGTCCGTTTTCGATTTTATTTAGTTAACCATACGCGTTGGTACAAATTCTCGTCAATCAAATATTTCTATGAGTATGCCTATAATCATGCAAAGGAAATCCCCACAAGTGCACCCCAACATGTACTCCTCTAATTCGATAATAGTTCTTTAATAAGAAAATACCTCAAGAATTAGAACTTAGAGTTTTAACTTTAAAGACATTTATAAACATTTACTAATATACATTTTGGCCTCATTGCACTGTATTGTGAAACAAGAGAACCTGGCGTGTTAATGGATTGGAATGGATACTAAGCTATGCAGCAAAATCATAGAAAGCATTTAAGTCGGTAAGGATACTTGCAACACCATGCCGTCAGTCTTGTCTTGTCTTATTTAAATAGGTACTAATCACTTCAACTGATTCCATAGAGATACCAAATATTTACTGGAACATGATTTGTACAAAAATGTTCAATGGAGACGGAAGAATACTAATTTATGGCAAATTTAACAAAAAAAATCCATTTAGTAGCAAGTGTATGGTGAGGTAATTATGTATTAATGAAATACTCTAATAAAATTGAGTGAATCTATGGTAACTACGTTATCTCGAGTTAATTTTTAAGTTCTTCTTCTTCAGGTGGGGTGTCCTGGCTAGATTATTTTCTTTAATTTCAAAACTGTTTTCATTGTTCTTATCGTTTCGCAAACACAGTTTTTTGGCTATTTGTTTAATAGATATGCAACATAATGCAGATTCGTCACATTCTTCAACGTTCCAGAAATTACACATCCTAGCACGTTATTTCAAAATAAAATTTATTTTAAATGAATGAACAAGGTAGGTACTTAATACATAACACTACGAAAAACTAAAAGAACCAAGAAATTAAAGTTGTATATGTTGTTGATTGATGTGATATTCCACCGCTCACGGGTCGTAACTTCCGTATAAGCTTCTTGCTTGGTGGCAGTTAAATAATTATTAAAACACAGTGTATTTTCTTTGATAATATAATTGTACACTATGCACAAATAAAAATAAGTATTGAATACTGGCGGCAAACACTAATTAGTTTCTAATGTGGTTTCTAATATTCTCAGATTGACAGTTACAATGTTATTATTTTTTACTTGTCATCTGTCTATAGTAGGGTGACATTAATTACAAACAGTATAAATACATACATATAAAAAGCGTTCAAATAAGCTTTGCCTCTAGTAGGCCATTCCTTTAAAAACGTATGATTATTATTAATAATTTAAATTTGCATTAGTTGTCAATTTGACAGATGCATAGTTTACAAAAATTGCTTTGTAATTTAAAATTGATTTAACATGGTTTTTACTATACAACACAAATCGTTTATGCTAGAATCTTATTTTCGAAACGGACGTAAGATTGACGGACAATGGCAGTATTCTCTTCAAGATTGTTTAGAAGAATTTAGAAATGAGTTTCCTAACTTCATCTTTGATTATGACAGTTTTCGGCACACAATGACAAATTCCGTTATGGTTTTCAGAGAAACAGGGAGTGTTAAACAGAAAGAAGGCGCAGGTCGGGCGAAAAAGCGTACAGAAAAGCTAGTTAATAATGTAAGAGAAATAATAAATAATGCACCACGAACTTCCGTACGAGCATTATCACAACAAGTGGGTGTATCAATTGGCACATGTCATACAATTTTGAAAAAGGACTTACATTTATTTCCATATCACATGACCTGTTATCAAGAAATCAAGGAAATCGATTATCCCAGAAGAATAACGTATAGTCAGTGGTTCTTAAATAATTTTGATAATGACCTTCTTGACAAAACCTTTTTTTCTGATGAGTCATGGTTTTATCTGAATGGATATATTAACTCACAAAATATGAGGATGTGGACTAATGAGAAACCACATAGTTTTTTTGTTGAAACCGCACTTCGTCCGCAGAAAATTGGTGTATGGTGTGCGATTAGTCGAAGGAGAATTATTGGCCCTATTTTTTTTAACGGAACCTTAACAGGAGAAAGGTATCGACAAGAAATTATTATGCCATTTATCGAACAGCTTGACGATGAAGAAATAACACAGGGTTACTTTCAACAAGACGGAGCTAGAGCACACACAGCAGGTGAAACAATTAATATGCTGCAACATATTTTTCAAAATCGGTTGATAAGTTTAAACAGGGAACATGAATTTCCACCAAGATCTTGTAACATTACCCCATGTGATTTTTTTTTATGGCCATTCTTAAAGAAGTCAATTTATCGAGTACAGATACCTGATCTTGCAAACCTTCAAATCAGAATTGCTGAAAGAATTAATGGAATTGACAATGCGATACTACAAAACGTTTTTTCCTCCATTAGAAGATGTGAGAAATGTTTCGAACAAGGTGGTGGACACTTTGAACAATTTTCATAAAATTTTGCTTGTTTGTTGGATATAAACATATTTCATTCACTTAAAAATGTTCGTTTTATTATTTTGACATTTGTCATTTCATTCAAATATCTCATCTCATAACCAACAAAATTCCTATTAAAATTTAAGTAACAAGCTAAGACGTAATCATAATTTCCAAGGGCTACTTTGAGGTAAAGTTTATTTGAATTCTTTGTATAATTGGAGAAACATGTGATTAAATTTAAGCGTAATACATATGCTTAGTAGAGTATTATCTCATAAGTTGTCTGACGGTAAATGGGAGTATCCTGTTGATTGCAAGTAATTGAAAAGTAGGATTTCTTAAAAGGTTAGAAATCGAGAATCTGAGAATCTTGTTAAGTAGGTAATTGATATAAAACAGATTTATAACAAATTTAATCATAGGATTTGTGGTTAAAATATCGCCGTTGTGGTTTTCCATTAATTGAAGCATACCTTTTGTATTCGGCCATAAGTAACATCCATGTTATTATGTATACACAAACTCACACATCATGTGTGTATACTCATATACATAGTCACACACCGGTAAGACACAAAACACGAAACGGTAGTCGTCCACCCTGGATACGCCCTAACGTCGCAATCCATTATTTATGTCCGTGCTAAGTGTGAGGTCCCCCTTCGTTGATATATGGGAGCCACCAATTCCATTTAATTGACTGGTCAACAAAACTCCGCATCGGGTCACTGTTTATATTGAGCGGACGTAATATACTGCCGCCTTATATAGCAGAATGTGTGCGCGTTTTCTTGTGTCTTGTGCTGGGTCCCGCTAACACCACTCACGAATCATGTAATCGGACATTGTTCTCGGAATGTTAACATTTTTACACTCGTTACCTACCATATCCATAGATACATCAGTATATTGGCCTTGATCGGCGAAAACATTGGCTAAACCCGTTTCGAGGTTATGAAAACCTTAAAAAATGTGCGTTACTCTGATTCTCATATGTATACATATATCTATGAAAACATAATATCATAGAGCCAGGTATAATGTTCTTCTATGTATATAGAATTAAATATTAGAATGATGTAATCAAGATGCAAATGCAATTAATAAAATAGTATTGTAATCGCAATTATTATTAAAATTTGCAGACGACTCAAATATATTCATTATTGAAGTATAAATACAAGTTCCTTTTATTTTTATACATTGTTCTATAAATAAGTTCGCACTATCTGTAATTATTGACAAATTTATAAATAAAAAATGTAATAAAAAGAAATAATCACCACACTTTTTAGGATTATCTACTAAAAGACTTTTACTATCAATAATAGTACAGTGCGATCATAAATGATTGAGGATATCTTGAATTTGCCGCCATACTAATTTTTCCTAAAGTTGGCTCTACTGAGAATTTTATATTGTGATATTCCTTCACGGCGTTTCAAATGGGATTGTTAACGGTCCTGTTAATTGTTAAATAAAAATTGTACATACTTTGAACTGTAAAGAATCAACTTACGCTAACAATCAACTTAAAAGAAGACAGAAATCTTAGTTTATTCAATTGAAACAGACATATAAGAAGTAACTACATAGATATAAGACAATTTTCACATAATGGTGTCTAACAATCACAACAGATACAAATTTTTAAACTGTTACAGCAAATGTTCAAAATGTCTGCCGCTAGCATCTAAAGAGAAATTATTTTTCTCCTTTCTTGGTCTATATTATTAATTTCTTCTACAATTGCTGCTTGTAATTCAGCAGTGCGGGTGTCATTCAAAAATATTGAACCAATTACACGATGCCTTGACATTGCTATACTTCTATTTTTAACGGATGTAAACTTGTTTCCACAAACTTATGCGGTTTTTGGTTTGCCAACGTCCTATACATTAAACCAGATTTGAACTGACATAAATGTGATGTTTAAAATGTCTCCGTTAAGATTGTCATTAAACCAGTGGCAGTACTGAACTTTGCGCTCGTAATCAACCTCTAGTAGTTGGTGTCTAACAGTTACTTTATATTGATGCATATGTAAAATTTAAAATTAATGCTTTTCTGGCAAAGCCATTTGACAAACCTAAAATAAAATGTGTAGCAAAATTCTAAAGATTCATTAACTCTACATATGTATGTATCAGTTTGAGCGGCTAGCTTTCGAATTGATTTCGTTGGGCTCATCTCAATCCGTTGTCTAATATCAACATCAATCACTTCGTCTGCTAGAACTGAGAATAGAAATAAAATGGCTAGAAAATAAAGAAGTACCGAGTTTAGAAGAGTACAGAGAAAAACGAAAAGAAGCAACACAATATTGCAAAAGGCAAAAGGAAGAATGGAGCAGAGAACACATGGAAGAAATATAGAATTCACAGTTGCATAGTAGTTAACTTTGAACAGAATATACATACACATTCTAGAAAGAAAGCAACTTTTGACAAAATATAGTAAAACATGAATATAAGGAAAGCTTATTTTTTTTCAAACTTCTCGCAAACTGTTTGTACACTAATCAATTCGAAATTACTTCTTTAGATACAACTATTATTGTTAAGTTTTAGCAGATAGTAGAACAGAGATTTTATATTTACATATTTTTCATAATGTAATGCAGAAGAAAACTATGTAAGAAATGTGCAATAAAACAGAAATGTTTAAGAACAGGTGCAGATCGACCTTTCACTAGAAAACTCTGGTAAACTATGAAGGATATGGAAACATACTCTGTATACGATTTATGCTGTGCACGCAAAATAGTCGTAATCTCATTGGTTGTCTAATCTACGTAATCATCCCCGCACTTGTAAAATTACGAAAAGAAAGTATTTTACACATCTTAAATCCCATCCTACCTATTATTAATTAATGACATCTTCCTTCTTGCAGAATTTCGCAATGAATATGCATACTATATAAGAATTATACCTTGTTTTTTATTAAGAGGACCAAATGATAAAATCTGCTTCACATTAGGTAAATTAAACTGACAGGTATTTTGGCGGTAAATTTAAATGATGACATTAAATTTGTATTTTGGAAATTTAAAATTGATGTTACATACTATTATAAATTACAATAGAAAGAATCACTAGCTGATTCACCAAACTACATATTGACAAAAACAGGTGTAACTGAATTTTTCAATAATGATATATTTTAAATACATAATTCTACAGTTCTCCACCAGAAGCACTATCATTGTCGATACTAAAATCACTGTCGCTGGTGTCATCATTTCCAACCGAAATAATGATGGTGTGGTTCCACCACATCATTACTAAGCCATCTAACTAGCAAATTTTGCCTTCTTCAATTATATGGTCCACACATTTTGTCCACGTTTCTGAAGTTACATTTCTAATTGAGGTTTCCAAAAGGTCTTTCACTTCAGCTAATTTGAAGTTTTATTTTTGCAGATACTTCATTTTTTTATTTGTGATTATTTATTATTTCCAACAACTCTAATCGCACTATGGAAGGATCAAACGGTACTTGTTTTTTAGGGACCATTCATGTGTTTCTGCTTTTCGTGTTGAAGTTGTTGGTATTTTTTCCCTTTTTTCTGCTATGGTAGGATGCATTATTCATTACAATAACACTATTGTTAGGTAATATCTTCAAAATATTATTGACCACTCCTCAAAAACATGTGCATCCAATTTATTGTGGTAATCAACTATTTTTCTTCCGTCTAATAGTAGTAACCCATCTTCAACAAAACCGTTTTTAGAACCAATATGTAAAATAATTAAGCGTCTTCCTTTACCAGTAGCATTTTTTAGACCAGTAGTTACACGATCTATAAATGCTTGTCTGCGTGTTGTAACATTAACATCTACCCATACGTTTGCTCTTGTGTACCCTTGATTCAGCCATGTTTCGTCTAAATAATAGATTGGGCGTTGTTCGTTTCTATATTTTGACAGCAAAGATAAATATCTTTCTCTCCACAAAACAATCTTATCACGTTCGAGCAGTAAACTATTGCGATAACGTTTTAAATATCTGTAAATCCATACTCCATATATAAAACACTTAAACAACTAGTACCCGAACTTACTTAAAATTTAACATTTTCATTAATTTGTACAACGGTGAACGACTCATTAGAGGTATATTTTGATCCTTCCTTTATTTTGATATTTTGTTTAACATAAGAAGTTCTCCATCGTAAAAAAGCCATGTATGATGCTTCTTATCATGTATTTAATAGCGTCGCCAAATGTAGGTAGCACCGCACCGCCTTTCTTCCAACTCGTTTTAATGGTGGTGAAATTAGTCCTTTAGCTTTATATTTACCAAGAATACGGAGAACACTTGTCTTCGAAACACCTATTATTATTGTTAAATATAAATATACATATTTATAACTATTTATGTCTGTTACCTAAGTGTCTTCAATTTTCAGTGTTATTTGTGTTTTCTTTATTGTAAGGATTACTACTAATAATTTTCTTGTACATGTTCAGTATACATAGCTTGCTTTTCCTGTACCGAGAAATGTCCACGCTAAGTAGCAGGTGTTCTTGGAGGCGATATTGATAATCCACTTGTGCTAGGCTGTGGATTCATTTTTACAAGCAAATAGTTAAAAAAACTGATTTTCTTGTTTAATCGTAGTAGAAACAGAAAAATATTTAACGAAATGTTTACTCAATCAGCTGTGTCTACAATATGGCGTCGTTAAAAACTAGCAAATTTGGACAGTGTAAACATGACCGGCAACAAACCAATCGTAAACCTATATTTTGGCGGGCTATTTTCGATTAGGTCCTCTTATTAAAAAACAAGGTATAGTACTTAGAGTTGTTCGATTACAGTATCATAGTTATAAAAAAAACGTGCCTTATTTCAAGAAGATCAACTAACTATACTCTGTTTTTTGATAAGGGGAGTGAATTGTTCGTCAAAATATAGGCTTACGATTGGTTTGTTGCCGGTCATGTTCACACTGAAAATTCGGGAAATTTGGGGCGTGGACATTTGTACAGAAGAAGCAAGTTATACTGAACATATACAAGAAAATAGTATACAATAAAGAAAACACAGATAACACTGCAAATTTCAAACACTTTAGCTAACATACATAAATAGTTATAAATATGTATATTTATAATTAACAATAATAATAGGTGTTTCGAGGACAAGTGTTTATCATATTATTGGGGATTATAAAGCTAGAGCACTAATTTCATCATCATTAAAATAAGTTGGAAGAAAGGGGCTTCTACCTACAGTTGACGATAGTATTAAATACATGATAAGAAGAATCATACATGGCTTTTTTACGATGGAACACTTCTATATTAAACAAAATCTAAAATAAAATCGGTGAAGATCAAAATATACCTCGAATTAGTCGTTCAACCTTGTATAAATTATGAAGATGCTTACTTTTTATGTAAGTTTCGATACTTCTTATTTAAGTGTTTTATTTAATACAGAGTTTGTATTTATAGATATTTAAAACGTAATCGTAAAAGTTTACTGTTCGAAGGTGATGACATTGTTTTGTAGAGACGAAAATATGTATCTTCAATATTAGAATATAGAAATGAGCAATGCCCAATTTATTATTTAGACGAACCATGGCTGACTCAAAGGTACACAAGAGCAAACGTGTGGGTAGATGTTAATGTTACAACACGCAAACAAGCATTTACAGATGGTGTTACTACTGGTCTCAAAAATCCTGCTGGTAAAGGAAAACGCTTAATTATTTCACATATTGGTCATTATTGTAATTTGATGGACCAACTAGTGCTTCTTCCTATTGTAATAATAGTATGTAGGACATCAATTGTAAATTTCTGAAATGCAAATTGCATGTTAATATACTTGATGTACTACAAATATTTACGTATAATGTAAATAATAAAATACATATTAAAATTATTGTGCACTTATATTTTTATAAATTACTTACTATACTATAGTAAGTAATACTTATTACTTACTATATTTAAATTAAATTAAATGTGGAAGTGTAAATACTTGATTTTATTGTAATTCGTCATTTAAATTTACCGTCAAATTAGCTGTCAGGTTAATTCGCCTAATGTGATGCGGATTTTAGAATTGACTTCCCTTAATAAAAAACAGTATAGTTAGATAAGATATACAGGGTGTCTCAGCGAAAGCGTTCATTAGAAGTTTATTGGGTTCTGACCAAAATATAAATTTGATAATTTATATTTTGGTATTTATAATCGTTTGTGTTCTCCTCAATTAAAATATTTTTAGAAGTCTAGTGCATCCTCCGTACTTTATTACTTAGTCGTCTGCAGCCTCCAATTTTACATCTTGTACACCTCACGTGTCCTATACCTGAAATTGATAGTTTAGGATATATGTAATTAGACTTTTTTGAAAAATGTACACATAACTCACTGATAATTGTTTAGTGTGCCATGGAAAACAAGCGTTTTAAAAGATTTATTGTCAAAGTCGTGTGATGCTTGTGGACTTCTTCCTTTGGAGACGTATCAAGGATCTACCAGACACCGGTGAACACAAGGGAGGAATTAGAAGAACGGTGCGAACAGCATTCGACAGACTCTCTTCAAAAACTACAAGGAGCAACATTCAAGGATGTTTCTTCGCGCCTAACACTGCGTTTGAACGCGAACAGCCACTACTTCGAAGTATGACTATAATTTTCTGATTTTTACACCCATTTTTTAATAAATTAAGATTTCTTCTAAATTGTCTTTTGTCGTCGAAGGTAAATGCGGATAGTTTTCGTTAAACATTCTGTAAGTAAGACTTTTATCGCAGTTTTCGTGTAAAAAAATAAATTAAGAATGTCTTGATTTGTATACACAGTGTTTTCGTTATTGTTTTCGATTTTAACTCTATAACAATAATGTAAAAGCACTTAACGGATTATTATTAACTCGCAAGCTTTAAACGATGAAGTGTGACTTTGACGTTAGATTTTGACAATAACTTTGGGAACGCTAGTTTTCCATGGCACATATCGGTGAGTTATGTGTGCATTTTTCAAAAAGTATCTCCTAAACTATCAATTTCAGGTATAGGACATGTGAGGTGTAAAAGATGTAAAATTGGATGCTGTAGACGACTGACTGAGTAATAAAATATGAAAAATTTAAGTTATGGTTCTTCATTATTTCGAAAAGTTAGCATACCATAGTAAAGTAACCACACAATGTATACAGCCGTTCTCGTAGTTAAAACCTACTCCAACATAGCATAACGTCGAGAGATACCAAAATAATAAACACCAAAAATTGCCAATAATAGCTCGTGGTCTATTGTTGGAATCATCCTGCTAAGGAAAGTCAATGAAACTGAGCATCATAGGAGTTATTTTATTTTGTAAAAATTTTTATATTACATTGATTATTGTATGTTCGACTACTTGCTTTATTAGTTAATTATTTTTCTGTAATATTTTATAGGAAGATCATTAATTTTCTATGCATTCTTATTTTGTTACTTTTTTGTTGGCAAATCAGCTCATTATTGACAAGCAAATAGTGCGTTTTCATCTTAAATAATTGCCATACATCATTTTAATTGTATACTTTTTTTAACATATTTAATAGTAGATGTGTGATAGAACTGTCGATGATGGAAGTTTTGATGAGTCCTAATGGCATCAGTGCTATCGAAAGATGTAAATCTGAATATTATTTAATTTATTTGGTTATTCGGAATACCTACTTTCGACATTAAATCTGCAGTACTAGTAGTACTGATATCTATAAATGTCAAAGAAAATTCTGCTTCTTCAGTTTTTTATCGATTTAAATTAATCTATCGTTATAAAACATTGAAAGAGGAATGGCTGTATTGAATAGAAATCCTACCTTAGGTTGTCGAAATCTCACCATATAGAGATCAAAGTAGATGTGTAAAGTAAAAGAATAAATCCCTGTGTGAGTCGGGAGAATTAAATTGTAGAAGTAACTTAAGCTTAATAGGCACTAAACGATGGTAATTTTTCTTATGAGTGTACTTTCTATAAATACTACTATTAGCTAGTGCAACGAAAACGATGGGAGTAGTTCAGTGCAGTGCAGTGATGCTCGACCACCCAAGACGAGCTTCGCTGTAACATTTGTCAATAGGACACCGTCCCTCTACCGACGCTACTGATCTACATTACTGGAATACCTTCTTAATAGGGGTTCCAGACGTATGAGTCTGCGTATATGGTTTCCTCTTGTGTCCTCTACACTACTCCTTTTCACATTCTTATTAATTAATGTGCCTAAAATGCCGTCCGCGCTTTATTACCTATTTTGTTTCTTTAATTCATCGTGTATCATAATTTTACCTGCTGTTTTATATACACATATATGCGCGACGTATTCTTTCATTTTAAATTGCAGACTATGAGACCAAGACGGGTTTAATTTTGTAGTAAAAATAATTATTACTTTCATTTAAGTATATCTTAGGAAGCACTACAATAAATTCATTAAAACTAAAATTTTCTAAGTTTGTGTTAAAATTCTATGTATCTATTTAGCTTCCTTAGGATCATTCGTTTTGTATTTTAATTATGGTTGTTTTGTTTATAATACTGTTAGGAGATAAGTAATGAATATGGTGGAATCTTAAATCGAAGGAAATTACATACTTTACAATGATTACCTACTATCATGTAGGTATATATATGGTTCCAATTATCTGCTTTGATCAAAAGGAGATACAGGAATAATACCTTACAACATGAAATATTGCAAGTTTAAGTACAATTGAAAAAGTATACAATAAAAGATTTTCTAATACAGAGAGTCAAACCAAGTTTGATATTTGCATCACTTCAATGTGTAATTTCAATTTAATACGAATCAGTTCAATGCATGTTTTTGCTTAAAAATTATTGTAGCTTCTTTGTTATAACATACATATGTAGATATCGTATATATCGTGCAGTGTTTTTATCTCTGAATATACATATAACGTTAACATTGCCCTGTATTCAGTTTTAAATAGACCAGTCAGTGCATTGTAGACAATTGTACAATGCAAGTCAATGCGTTCTTTGATAAAACAAATGTAAAGCAAATTTATTGCCAGTTGCCAATTTGACAATATTATTAAAGAAACAAAGTATAATACTAATTTCTGTTTATTTTTGTTTGAAACATGTACACTAGCGACACTTTCTAATTGTACGATTTAAAGCACCAAGTAAAGCCTACATACATGCATATGTAGCGTGGACAATAGACAGTTTATTGTATTCATTGATTCCGTTAAAATATGTAAAGATAGATGTGCGGTCTTTGCGTTCAGATATTTTTTGGGTGCATGTCCCCAGCTCCGCCACCCCCACATTCCGAAAATTTGACTATGCTATAATTTTGTGCTCATTTTGTGCCGTTTTGTGCCCAGCCCCGCCACCTCGACATTTCGAAATTTCGTGCACGCTATCCTTTTGTGCTTATTTTGTGCCGTTTTGTACAGCAAAATTAATTTTGATATTAGCAAGATATACAGATTTTATAGTAGATACAGTTCTCAGTGATCTGGGACTGCCAATGTTTAGTTGTGAGATATATAGAAATTGATATGCTATACCGTAAATCTTGGTTAAGTGCTGCCATGTGGTTAAACTATGTTTTCTATATTTAAGAAATATTTAAGTATGCTTTAACTAAAATTGCTATTGCGCGTATATAGAAGTCTGACTCTTTTCTTTTCTTTAGACAAGCAACTTAATCTCGAAACAAGTTTTATAGAATGCACGGTATCACAACTAATAAAACACTTGGGTACCCTTTCTTCTCATGATGAGACAAATGAGCATTCTGCTCATTTGTTGGTAAATTGTAACATGAACTTAAATAGTCTTTTGTCGTTGTGTGAAGCACCGACCTATAGCTGGTAAAAAGGCCATGTCAGAGACCACTTGAAACGCCTTACTACTAGGGCTGGGCCATACCAGCATTTTCGGTATCGAAGTATCGGTTCCGACCGCGGTATCGATACTTTGGAATCGATACTTAGGTATCGATATCAACGTTATCCAAGGTATCGAACGAACGATACCCGGAATGGTATCGAGTACTGGACGATGTATCGATACTTCGCCCAGCCCTAGTGGGCACATCTGTTATTGCAAATACCCTAGAGTCCTACACTATCATGTGCTATAGACCCAAGTACATGATGTCCATAAAGGATTTCCACCGACAAAAAAAAATGGCAATTATTGTTATAAAATACACCCGAATCTATATTCTAATATACAGTTATTAAATTTTGAGGTACTCATATTGAAATCTCAGCGGGATTCCTATACAATTTGGTAAATAATTTGTTAGAAGTTCCACGAACTTCAAAAAAGTACAAATATTATACCTAGCTAGTTTTCTTCGCTTAGCTGGTCAACGTTAGTTTATATTAACCTTTAAGAAAATGTACTACTGTTCAGCTATTGCATATAATGTATATTTGCTACATAATTATTTATCCAGGTATCGTACGCATCGATACTTAGCTATTGTAGGTATCGATACATGTATCGATACTTAGATATCGCACGAATCGATACTTAGGTATCGTAGGTATCGATACTTAGGTATCGTAGGTATCAATACTTAAGTATCGTAGGTATCGATACTTAAGTATCGTAGGTATCGATACTAAGGTATCTATACCAACGTTATCCAAGGTATCGAAGGATCGATACCCGGAATGGTATCGACAACTGGACGATGTATCGATACTTCGCCCAGCCCTACTTACTACACGAGAATAACCAATACAAAATAGAATCGCTATCATATTTTTTCCGACAACATAGAACCCACAGAAAACTGAGACACTCCATCTTTTACTACAATATCATATAAAAATATTGGACCTGATTTGGCACCATTTGGACGAGCAACTTTTTTTACAAGGCTGCCGGTGGCATCAATACTAATGGACAACCATTTCTCTTTTTTAAAATACATATATTCTGGCTACGTTTATTTGAATGCTAGAAAAGTAATGGACAAAAAATTTATCTATGTCTATATCTCTCAAATAATTGAAGTAGGGTTTTCGTATTTCACCAACTTTAACGATAATATAGGATCTCTGTCAAACTCGAACTTTTTTTTGCTTTATATTTGGCAACTCGAAGTGCATTTGGATGGAATATTTCTCGGAAACTTATTAGCAATTATTTTTTTATGAGCTTCTATTGTTCGAATACGAAATTCACTTTCACCACTGCTAGGTCGTCTTAGAACATGTTCACGTTGTTGAACACTGAGGTTTATTTGTCTACTCTCATGGGCTTGAATAGCCTTGAAATTGCCTTTTATTGTACAACGTAATATTACGTCATATGTCTGGTTTATTGTCAATAACTGCTAAAACATTTAGCTTTACACTCACTACATTGGCCTTCGATTTTCACCCACTTTTCGCATTCAGAGGCCACAACTGCTCTTTTGAAAATTAATCTGCAGGATAATTTAGTAACTTGCCATAATTTGTCATACATCAAGTTAGACAAGTCCTTCAGATCCGAATTTTGAAATCGCTATAACTCGATTAATATGAAAGCACAAAATTTTCATTTTGCGGCACAAAACGGCACAAAACGAGCACAAAATAATAGCATACTCAAAACTTCAAAATGCGGGCTGGTGGAGCTGGCAGGGCTAGCATGTCCCTGACCCCGCCAAAAAGAAAGTTCTATACCTCGGTTAATATGTCAGCACAAAATTTTCTTTTTGCGGCACAAAACGGCACAAAATAAGCACAAAATGAGCACAAAATTATAGCATAGTCAAATTTTCGGAATGTGGGGGTGGCGGGGCTGGGAACATGCACCCATATTTTTTTACTGTTTTTGCTGGATTTACGAATGTGCAAAATTGAATGCATCGCTATATTTTCGTAGAAAGAAATTTATTTGATGTGTCACATATTCCGAATAAAGCAGTATTGAATTATTTTAAAAGGTGTCTCCGTTGTTTTAGACTAGAACTAGAATTAAAGCAAAGGCATATTATAATTATACAATAAGAAACAATATCTTTACTACTTTTATTTATTTGATATGTATTAAAATAACAATGAAAGTATAAAAATCCAGAATATTAAACGATATTGTAATAAGGACCATTATTTTTCTATTTTTATCGAGATAGTCACCGATGCTTATTAATTATGAGTCCATCTGCTTTTGGAAAAGCATATATGTATTTATTTAATTTTCTTAACAATAAAATATAAATTGTCTAACATTTACTTGTTATTAGATAGTCAATGTTTTACTGTAGTGTGGCTACATTTAGATATTGCAGATTCGGCAACGCAACTGACATAAATCTGCTATCACGCAGAAAAAAGTCTTTTATTAAATAAAGCAGGTTTAATTTGGTATGAAAGAACTGGTCTCGTATCAATCGCATTTGTTTTATAATTTAGACGCATAGCACATGTCTGTATATTTCACAAATGAAACCATTCTCTTGCACAGTAATCTTGGAGCCAATATGTTGAAAATGAAGAGGTGAAAATGGCAGTCAAATCAGCGTGTATACATACGATTTATGGAATGGAACAGAATAGTATTGAGAAAGAAGTTTGGAGCAAAGAAGATAAATAATGTTTGCGTCAGATAGTAGTACTAAATTATTTCAAAGATATACACAAATATGCAAAGAAATCTCGAAACCATGAATGTGTGCCTGTTGCTCAAGAGCTTTGCCTGTAAAGTATTGAACTTATCCAGGTACACACTAGTTCATGAGTTGCAGTTGCTTGGTAATGGACTCTCTTGTAGCGGTCTCAGCATCAAGGGATAGATCTGTTTGACTTAATAAGCATTATACTAATATCCGTTCCTCGATTCATAGCTACAATATTTTTTTTCTTAATTTGTGAGTGTAGCTACCGTGGCTACAAAAGATGTATTGCTTGCCAGACTACCACAGTAGTTCTTGCTGTGGGTATAATGTATTTTTATAGGCCTTGATTCGCCGTAAGCAAGATTGCGTTGTTAATTATTGCCCAATACGCGAGCATGAACTGGCGCGCTACAATCGCCGGACCCAGCGTTGGAACTCCGTATCTCTGGTTCCTTCGCAACCAGTGATGGAATTTCAAATTACTTCACATAGATAAGAATGTTCATATACACCAATATTTTGTGGATACTAAAAGTGAATTTCTTTCGTAACAAGATAAAATGTTATTTAAATGGAGTTTAAACTTTAACAAATAAATCTTGCCCGAAACTCTAAAATCATATTGGTCAACATATTTGTCATTTTACAGC